>OZ019970.1:21599949-21880408 GCA_963970395.1 Ephialtes manifestator | reverse complement strand
ACATAATCGCGTGATATTCGCCGTGCAACAGAGTTTTTCAGTTGCATCAACCTCTCTGAGTAGCGGAATCCAAGTCGCGCCTTCACCATATATATCTATATACATAATACACACGGCGCTCGCTGTTGCTCTACTATCTTTATACTCGCGGACTCGCTGCAGAGCGACACCGGTGAGCACGCTGCATGCAGCGCTGAAGCGCCCTTCGCTGCTGTTGCGCAGCCAATATAATTAAGAGTATACCACATAACGCCTGTAATTCTCTCGCGCTAGTATTATGCGACGGTCAACGTGGAAAAGTGTATTAATAGTAGTATTCCTATAACCTACTTGCTCAGCAACATTTTCACTAATCCGGTCACAACATTCCTTGAAACAATAACTATTGTTATCGAGATTCGCAACATTTACGCCAGTGTCAATTAGAAAAAAAAATTATCAGTAGTAATACCACTATATTATAGTATAATTATAGTATAATTAATACGCTTCAAAAATATACGATTAATTTTGAAGCATGAGTGGTATTTGACGGATTATTTTTTCCTCTCGGACTTCGGTCAATCAGAGTGCAGGAAACAGCATCTGGATATTTTTTAGAGAAACTTTTCCAGAGCGACTCCTTTTTCAATCACGTTTAAAGTAACCCACTTTTTGTATGTCACATAGAATAGTTAGTGTGAAATGCGCCGAAAATGAGGTGAAACATATAAAAGCTCATCGGAAATTTTTACGAAATTTCCGATATAAAACTGTTGGGTAGCTTCAAACACTGCGCTCTGGTTGGCCGAAAACCGAGTGGAAAAAATAATCATAATTAATGATTACAACTGCAACCAAAATCAGAAAAATTCGATATTTTTATATTTCAATTTGCCATTTATTGCGAATTTTGTTGCGAACACGGAGAAAACAGTTTTGCTAGCCAAGCATATCTCTTGTCATAATATTCACAGTATTGCGTTATCTGCTAACCTAGTAAAATATTTTGTTGGACTAGCAAAAAACTTTGTTACACTCAGAGAAATCGTAATAGTACAGTCAACTATAAAGTGACAACTATTCATTTTTATTACATGCAACTATTTTTATAGTTACGATAACTACGAAAATAGTTATGGTAACTATTTGCTAGTTACAGTAACTATTTGATAGTTGTGTCAACTATAAAAAAATTGTTGTACCAACCATAAACGAATAGTTGTCACTTTATAGTTACTAATACCATAATTTTCTCTCAGTGTAGCCTGGCAAGAAAATTGTTAGGCTAGCAGGTAACGCAATGTTATCAATAATTTAGCAAAACATTAGCTGGTAAAAACGTTTTCTTCGTGAAGACAGAAAAAAACTGTGACTTGGAATTTCACTATTATGATCTTTTAGAACCGAAACGTATGAGAATCTGTGACATATCGTTATCAATACAGAAAAAGTGTGCTTGTATTTCCTCTTCGTTTATTCCCATTAAACACACATAATGTTCAATCAAACAATTTCTTATTAATGAGCATAAACGACGCAGAACTTTAAGCACTTTTTCTCCATCGTAATGACGATGCGATTATTCCGAAACAAGACAGATTCCGAACCACAACTCTCGAGCGGTTGGACCTGTTGCAAAAATCGGTTCCAATATTACATTCACCGTTGACGTGCAAACATCGGCGGCGAACATTCGTATCATGAGACAATTATTCCTATCATTCGTATCATGAAACAATTTACGATCAGTACAACATCCATTTGCCGGTTATCTATTTTGTTTTGACGTACGGATCTCATTCTCGTCGAGATATCGTTTACACATTTTTTACGACATATTCATAACAAGCATAAACATCAAGAAAAATTCGGAGTAAATTTATGGTTATTTATAGCCTCTGATAACTTCCTGAGATAAAATTATAGGTTCTCGGTAGATTTTACGTCGCGGGTTTTTCGAAAGTATTTTGAGAATTTTCCCATTGACACAACGAAGAATTTTACACGTAGTGATGATCCACGGTGTCGAATCGAAGATAACAATCACACTAATGACATTTGTTTAAAAAGTATGCAAGTTTTCAATCGGTATTCAGAAAGTGACCACAAAAGTATTTCAAAATTATAAATTTAATGCTGTATTTTTAAATAGGGTATGTTTACCTGGTTATATAAGTTTTAAGATATTTTATGCAAAATAAGATACAGTTTGGCCAATAGTACCATACATATTTTTAAAAAATAGTACTTTACGATACTAGAGCGATAATACTTTTTCTGACGAGTATGGGATTGCACCACGAGCCGAAGAAAACGTTTATCTCACGAGTATCGTACGAAATTTTATTGCACAAGGTGTGAAAATGGGAAATTATGCACGCGAAGCGTGCGTAAAACTGCATTTCTCGCACCGAGTGAAATAAAAGAATTTGTATTATTAGTAGACTGTCATTTCTGTTCTGAAACTGTTTATTCTTACTCCGTAAAACATTTTTCTTTTTGTCAATAAGACTATTATCGTAAGCCTTTAATAAATCATTAAGATAAAGAATTATTGAGGAATTATTATTATTACATTATTGTTATATATACAAGCTAATGCAGCGTTCCTCAGATATGAATAAAAGAACAAATAATATGGATATTCACGAAGTTATTGAATAGAATCAAATAGAATAAAATAAAATTACATGATGTAAATTATGTGAATTGTGTAAAAAATCTTATAAAAAACAATAGGTGTTAAAATATTGATATTTTGTTTTCAATATGATGGTTATCAAATCAGTCACGTTGACAAATTCTTATTTGAAAGTTTAGTGTAAGGGTTAAATATCTATCGAATTAATTACATGCGGTTTGTGCTATTCGATTCACCAATGTAATAAACGATTATAAAAGGAGAAAAGTTGAATTTTAAAAAAATAATAATAATCATACTTTGAAAAAAATTAATATTGTTTTCGCGTTCTTAATTTAACCCTACGTTAAAGGTTTTTTTTACCATACCCTTACTGTGTAATGGAAAGCTACTAATCCTATAGATGCACAATCATCGTTTTCTGTCAAAGATCTATCAGATTCCGCGACATCAAGTCCATTTAACTCTTCTTGGTTACGTATGGACTAATAATTATGATCCAAGGACTTAACGTTTCCGCCATTGCTCGCTCTCTGGGAAGGTTTACGAGCAAGTTTCTCCGACACCTCTTCTTCCGCTCTCCTACAATATGTATGGGCTATTTTGTGTCAGATTAAATACGTATAAAAACATCTAGTAATGACGCTTTCACGCTAAAAAAATTACTAGCATCATCCGGAAGTACGGGATTATTTTGCAGCCTATAAACAAGTGTAAAATATAACCATATATTTTCCTATAAAACCAGTTTTTCTTAGGATATATGGTAATTTTTAATATATCCCTCTTTCCACGATTTAGTGAATTTAATCTGAACGTATCGTTTTCCTGAGTCATTTACAATATCACAGTGAAAAAAAAGCTTGGTTGGGCTTACTAACAATAGAATCTTGGTTACGAATGTTATCAAGAAAAATTTGATAGGCGCAACCAAGTTATTGGTTAGATTTACTAAATACTTGGTTATGCTTATCATTAACTTACTTGTTCCTACCAAGTTTTCTTGGTAATATTTTTAACCAAGTTTTTGGTAGTCCTAACCAAGCCTTTTTCTAATTGCAACTTTTACTCGACGGCACCACTAGTAAAACCAATATTTTTGATAGTAAAACCAATATTTTTGTCTCATTCTATGTCCAAAAAATAATAGGTGTGTTATAATATAATATATAATAGGGTGTAATAGGTCTGTTCATATACCGACTAAACTACTTATAAAGATACTATTGTTTCGGGTGAGAGAAACAACGATGGACTATCTCCTTTTCTTGCACTCACAACGATAGTATCTTACCTCGGCTAATTTGTCAACAAACAGATTGGTGCATTATCTAAAAATTCGCAAATTCATTGCGAACTCATAATCAGAGAATGTGAAAATTTTGAATGATGATCTTTTGAGTAGTTGATTACACGTGGAATGTCCCATACACATCCCCAGCCTCCATAATTATATCCCCTTTTTTTCCACACTTATATTTTCACCTTAACGAGTGGAATGATTCGATTGCATAATACTCCACGACCAGCGTAAGTGAAGTGTGAAGGGAAGCCCGACCCAAGTGATGATGTAGGTATGCGCGCGTGCCTCCAAAGTTTCCAAAGATGATTCAGTCGTTGCTTTGCCTCGACGGGAACGTAACGACGGAGCGAGAATCAATTAAGCGCAATTATTTTGCCGGCTGTGAATGCCTCGGAGTTGCATATACGCGGATACATTGCGACTGTCAGGCAATTCTTATACATGCGAGAGAGACTGCAAGACAGAATAAATAGGATTTCCATTTATCGATCGCCTGTATTAAAATTACTCGTCGAATAATGGGAATGAAGCTGATTGTGAGTAATACTCGCGTTACCGCTAGCCAGGTAATTTACCTTCTGCTCTCCTGGTTGCAAATTTCAACCGCAGCGTCTTTCCGGCGCTTTAAACGTCGTCCCAACACTGACAATCCTCACAGAGAAAAAGATCTATGTTATGATAACAGAAATCGGATTGCTGGTCGTTGGTTTGTTGCAGAGACGATACGAACTGTAAATCTACCATACAAATTGCACGGTCAGCAAACAAATATTCACTGCGAAAAAAATCTATTTGAAATTTAATGTACTTGCACTCAGAGAAATCGTAATAGTACAGTCAACCATAAAGTGACAACTATGTTGTATGGACTAAAAATTAATAGTTGTCATACAACATAGTTGTATGGACTGAAATAGTTATGGTCACTATTTGGTAGTTACAGTAATTATCTGATAGTTGTGGCAATTATTAAAAAATTGATCGTACGAACTAAAAATGAATAGTTGTCACTTTATAGTTACTAACACCATAATTTTCTCTCAGTGTGAAAGTTTTTATCCATAAACTAGTATATTGTAAATAAATACATTGTAAATAAATAAATAAATATTAAATTCAATGTACAAGTGTAATGTAAAATTAATATATGGTACAGCACATTCAATAATTTACTTTAATTTTACAATAAATCTACTTGAATTTTACAGTACAAGTACTTGAATTTGATGCGACAATTATATATTAATTTGCGATTAAGATTTTATGCGTTAAAACTTCCAGTCTTTTCTAACAGTGTTTGTCACAGAAACTGAAAAATGTGTGTTGCTGATGATGTGTGGATCTAAGAAATAATTAGTTGGCGTGATCTTTCTCATTGTTACTACAATGAATAAGTTATAGCACGACCAAGAAACTGCACATTTGCCGCGTAAACTAACAGATTTCTTCTATATCATTCGCAAATTCAGCTAATCTGTAGCTCACAGGCCCAAAAAATAGTTGCTGATAATTCGTTGATGACGGACTTGAATAATTAAGCTTTACGAGGCACGGCTTTCATTGTAGAACAATTTTTGCGATCTGTTTATACTAACCTAACATCAAAGAATTCCGAAATATGTCTTTTTTTCGACATTACATTTCGTTACATTTTGTATCCGTAATAGTTAAAAACGTCGTGGAATAATAACGTGTATTTTTTCTGTACTACGACAAATTCACAAACAATATTCTAGCAAATGATATTTACTGATTTAACAAATCAAATAGTAATCAATATTGTTTTCCTTCCGTCATTGAAGCGTTTGTTGTCACTGTATTGATATAAGACATTTGTTGCCGTGACTTGCGGTGGTAACGTAAAAATTTTTCTACGTGCTCTGCCACCTCGTTCACTATGTTGCCGCGCTTTCCGAGATCTCCAGCTTTTTCCGTATTTGCGAAGTCAGCGCTTGGAACCTGCTGCTGATGTTGCTGTTGCTGCTGCTGCATCGTACGATCTAACGGTGGACCCGTATTCTCGGGAATGCCGATAGAAATCAATCTTTTTATCCATTCATTGTACACGTCTTTTGCGGAAGAATCGAATGACTCGCGATGACTTTCACGAATAAATTGGAACGCCGCAACGTACAACCTAATTGGCGCCATATATTTCCAATGATTTCAACGAGAGATTTTTCCCATGTGTCTACCGATTTTCTCGGAAGTTTCGCTGGCAAAAGCGATCTTCGCGTTAATCAGGCTGACTTTATCTAGTGGCAATCAATCGCCAGACACGGGATAGTGACGTAAGGCTCGTGGCACTTGTGTGTAAGCTTCGAGGAACTTGTATATCATGCTGAGAGGAAAAAGCACTGAGCTCTGAATCACTTTGTGATTCCAAATAAATTTTATTTTTCGATCACGCGAGATTCAGTTAAAAATCATCTTTATTATATTGAGGAAAATAGTTAATTACCGGAACTAATTGGAATGCTAGAAAACTAATAGTAGTTGAACAAGCCAACGGATTGGTTGCGCCAACAAATAAGTTAGTTGTGTAAACTTTTGTATTTGGGCTTGATATCAAGCTCGAATTTAATATATAACTAAAATAGTATTCAGTCATGATACATATATATTTTAGTGACAAACAGTTCAAAAAATTTATTTCATGGAATTTCAAATTATTTAAAAAATTCATTTGAATTTTTTGACATTTTGAATTTTTAGTAAAAATATTTGTTTTGAGATAAAACAAGTCTGCGAAGAAGAACCTTGCAAATTGCTTCCTCATTATTTTTTGCTTTTTTTTACAAAGCTTCCTCTATGAGGAAGCTAAAATAGATTAACATACTTCCTCATAGCGGTAGCTTTGTAAAAAGTAAATATAATGAGGAAGCAATTTGCAACGTTCTACTTTGCAGGCTTTTTTTATTGTGTTAATGTTATTTTTCGCTCACGCGAGATTCAGCTAAAAATGATCTAACTGTATTGAGGAAAATAGTGAGTTGCCAGAACTAATTCCGATGCTAGAAAATTAATAGTAGTTGGACAAGCCAACGGATTGGTTGTGCCAACAAATAAGTTAGTTGTGCAAACTTTTGTAGTTTTCCGGTGTCCGAGTTGGTACGCGTGAAACAAAACTCAAGTTTATTGTTGAGCAGTAATAGTAATCAATCAACTTTATAAAAATACTTAACGTCGACAATTCATGACTGAAGATAGAATTTGCACATGGAATTATGGCAATTTATTGCTTTCCTCAGCATGAATTTGAAGTTTTCTTAAAATTTGTTTTTAAGAATTTTGAGTTGCCCTCAACTTGATAATTTGAGTTCCCTCAATACTGCCGACGAAATCCCATTTATATTTTGCGAATTATGGAGCGCTCTGAAATTCTGGAAATTGAGGAATTTTTTTTATTGTATTGTAAACTATAATAGGCCTTGGCTGACACATAGCACATAATTCCTTGTTCAAGGAATATAAGACAGCGTCTTGGTGTCATCTAATGGCTAATTTTACTTAGCTAGATGTTGAATTAAAGATACGTGGAATGGAGACTAGTGTGTGAGAGTATCCCACCGCATGATGCTGGCACATCGTGCATTTCTGTTTTCAGTAGTAACATCCAGTCATAATTAGACTTCGTTCCATTCACAAAATCAACATTCTTAGTAATTCGGTTGCAATCTTCCTCAAAATAATAACAATCTTTACAGAGATCCGCAAGAGTCATGACAGTATCAACTTGAAAAAAGTAATTCCAATTAATTACTTTCCAACCAGAATTAGAATAATTCGATTTTCTGAAATTTTTAATCGTCGTTTTTCTTGCACTTCTAAGTTGCTAATTCGGTTTTTAGATAGAACAAACAATCGAGAATTCGAATTTCACCATTATAATTTGCTAGATGGTGAATTAAAGATATGTGAAATGGAGAGTAGTGTATGAGAGTCTCACACTGCATGATCGTGCATTTCTGTTTTCAGTAGTAACATCCAGTCATAATTAGACTTCGTTCCATTCACAAAATCAATATTCTGAGCAATTCGGTTGCACCCTTCCTAAAAATAATAACAATCGTTACAGAGATCCGCAAGAGTGATGACAGTATCAACTTGAAAAAAGTAATTCCAATTAATTACTTTACAAACAGAATTAGAATAATTCGATTTTCTGAATTTTTTTAATCGTCGTTTTTTTGCACTTCTAAGTTGCTAATTCGGTTTTTAGATAGAACAAAAAATCGAGAATTGGAATTTGACCATTATAATTTGCTAGATATTGAATTAAAGATATGTGAAATGAAGAGTAGTGTATGAGAGTCTCACACTGCATGATCGTGCATTTCTGTTTTCAGTAGTAACATCCAGTCATAATTAGACTTCGTTCCATTCACAAAATCAATATTCTTAGCAATTCGGTTGCACCCTTCCTAAAAATAATAACAATCGTTACAGAAATCCGCAAGAGTGATGACAGTATCAACTTGAAAAAAGTAATTCCAATTAATTACTTTACAACCAGAATTAGAATAATTCGATTTTTTGATTTTTTTTAATCGTCGTTTTATTTTCACTTCTAAGTTGCTAATTCGATTTTTAGATAGAACAAAAAATCGAGAATTGGAATTTGACCATTATAATTTGCTAGATATTGAATTAAAGATATGTGAAATGGAGAGTAGTGTATGAGTCTCACACTGCATGATCGTGCATTTCTGTTTTTAGTAGTAACATCCAGTCATGATTAGACTTCGTTCCGTTCACGAAATCAACCAAAAACGCAAACGGAAAAATGTATAGGCGAGTCATTTTTTATATTAATATTTTGAATTCCTTCTAAAAAATGAATTTAATTCTATTATCAGCACAGAATTTTTGATAAAGGGAATTATAGAGCATTGCAATATTTTTGCTCGCATTTAACTGTCAAAATAAACAAGTGCAGTTAAGTTTTTTAGTTTTATTCTAAATGGCTATAACTTTACTTCGGCCTAGTCGATTTCGGTTTGCGTAGAACGGAAAACACCAGTTCTGAATTAAACTTGAATTAAAATAAAATTAATTAAATTTAATTTAATTTAAAAAAATATTATTTGAATTTCTGCAGACGATTAGGAAACTACTGTATTTTTATTATCCTTATCAAATATTGCGAGACTTAAAGTATTCCAATTAAAATCGCAACATCATCCAATATGAAGTTATTGCAGTTTTAACTAACTACAAAGTTTGTTTAAAAAACAATAAAAAAAACTTTTCACAACGTAATACCTTACACCTTACAGAGATGTAATACTTTTTACTAATCTCGAATCTTGTATCCACTTTTAAAAACGCATATCAATTTTTTAAACTCTAAGAATGTGGTGTTGTCTTTTTTTCACGATTCTATTAACATATACAGCAGGAAGCACGCGATAATATTCAATGCGTCTTGGCAAAGTGTGATAACGTATGTACATGCGCTCCGGCAAAGGTAAAGTACGCGTGACGCGTATGAGTCACACGCGTCACGAGATAACGTCTCGCAACAAAATCATTGCGAGAGCAATTACCTAACTGCTCTATCTGTGATTGAGGACCGTGGGCGAGACCGGATCGAGATCTCTGTCATATATATCGCGTAGAAGCCGATACAATGTGCTTCCGTACTTAATATGTGTATATCTTATCTTTCCGTTTTATACGCTAAACTTGATTTTCCACCAATATCAAGATTGGTGTAACCTCCTCGAAATGACTTTTTTTTTTGTAATCAATCTTAATTATCATATTGTATATAAAATATAACTGGAATAATCCGTTTGTTGAGATCAGAGTTGTAAATCCCCATTAATTCATGAGATATAGTTTACAGTACAATTTGTTTTGTAATTATGATTTCATAATAATAATATGTAGGGTGTCCGGACTAAATCTCCCTGGACATAATCTCCCCGGACAAAATCTCCCGGACAAAATCCCCCCGGACGAAATCTCCCCCGGATAAAATCCCCCCGGACAAAATTCCCCTCGGTCAAAATCTCCCCGGACAAAATCTCCCTCGAAAAATAGTATATTATGCAACAAGGGCGTAAAATGCGATTTTACACACGAGCAGTGATCGTCGAGTGCAACGCGATCACGCGAGTGGGTAAAACGTACGCCCGAGTCGCATACGATATTTTTTAGCATGACGTGCGTAAAATTCGCATTGTGTTTAGGGGAATACAACGCGGGGGTCCAGGGGCGAAGCCCCGGTGGGGTGCAGGGGTGAAGCCCCTGCTGGGGTCCAGGGGCGAAGCCCTGGTCGGGTGCAGGGGTGAAGCCCCTGCTGGGGTGCAGGGTCGAAGCCCCGGTGGGGGTTTGGGGGGGGGGGGGCGAAGCCCCCCCACTGAAGACAGAAATAGATTTATTATGCATTCGCAAAAAAGACAGAACGTGTTTAATTGTGAGTAAACTTTGTTTATAATTATAATTACTTTATTTGGTAATATAATTATTAATTATTGCATATAACATATAACATCACAGAGAAAATGCGCTCAATAATACTGAATTTCTGATTTGAATTTCTGAGTTACATTTCACGAACTATTTCTTTTTTTGTAACTGTTATGGTAGTTTTCACTTTTTTGGAAGCTGGAGCATTATCTTCATCATTAATAGCGTCCGCGATTCGCATTGAAATTCTTCTTTTGTTACCCGTCGAATCTGTTTTATATGTGCCGTACAACGTTTTTTTGAAAAACGTGGTAAAGAAAAGTAAAAATAATTTTTTTACTTTACGCACACTGTTTCATAAAGTTGCATTTTACGCACTCATATGGGTGTGTAAAAACGAATTTTACGCACACTATGCGTATACTTTCGAATAATGTATTAAGTATAGTGTTATTTTTGTTATATTTTATATACTGAATACACTGTTTATTGTGTTATGTTTTATTGTGTTATGTCTTTTTTTTATTTGAGGCTTCTCCCGGGTTTTGTCCGGGGAAATTATTTTTATAATCATTTTTTTTTCGAGGGAGATTTTGTCGGGGAGATTTTGACCGGGGGGAATTTTGTCCGGGGGAGATTTCGTCCGGGGGGATTTTGTCCGGGGAGATTATGTCCAGGGTGATTTAGTCCTAGAACCAATATGTAGTGATTATAAAAAAGAGTGTAAACATTTGAATAGCTGAAAAAAATTCTAATTTTCGCTTTCATATTGCAAGAAATAGTGGAAAAAATGGAAGAAATCAGTAATGCATTACTTTCTTAATGCATTACTTTTTTTTCCATTTTTTTAAAAGGATTACCGTGAATTTTTATTGAAAAATAATGATTTTTGCAGCCATTCCAAAGTTTGATCATCGTATTACAATCACTACATGTTATTATTATAAAATCATAATTATAGAGCTGATCGTATCATCATCATTATTTCTATAAGTATTAGCAAAGCTGTATATCCCCATTAATTCATGAGATATAGTTTACAGTACAATTTGTTTTGTAATTATGATTTCATAATAATAATATGTAGTGATTATAAAAAAGAGTGTAAACATTTGAATAGCTGAAAAAAATTCTAATTTTCGCTTTCATATTGCAAGAAATAGTGGAAAAAATGGAAGAAATCAGTAATGCATTACTTTCTTAATGCATTACTTTTTTTCCATTTTTTTAAAAGGATTACCGTGAATTTTTATTGAAAAATAATAATTTTTGCAGCCATTCCAAAGTTTGATCATCGTATTACAATCACTACATGTTATTATTATAAAATCATAATTATAGAGCTGATCGTATCATCATCATTATTTCTATAAGTATTAGTAAAGTTGTATATCCCCATTAATTCATGAGACATAGTTTACAGTACAATTTGTTTTGTAATTATGATTTCATAATAATAATATGTAGTGATTATAAAAAAGAGTGTAAACATTTGAATAGCCGAAAAAAATACTAATTTTTGCTTTCATATTGCAAGAAATAGTGGAAAAAATGGAAGAAACAAGTAATGCATTACTTTTTTTCCATTTTTTCAAAAAGATTACCGTGAATTTTTATTGAAAAATAATAATTTTTGCAGCCATTCCAAAGTTTGATCATCGAATTACAATCGCTACATGTTATTATTATAAAATCATAATTGTAGAGCTGATCGTATCATCATCATTAGTTCTATAAGTATTAGGCATTCACAACGCTGGTTGAGATATAGAAATACAGTGATAATTTTCTAAAAAACCTTAATATATAAAACTTAACAGATCGCTTATCTTTTTAAAATAATTTTCGAGTTGTAATTATATTATGCATAAAATATAACTGTCATCATCAGTTTCTTGAGAGATATAAATAAGATGTTTATTTTATAAAAAAATCTTATTATAAAAAAATCTAACCCATCGCTTATCTTTTTGGAAATATTTTAGAGTTGCAATTGAATATATGTTATCTATTCTCACTCAGAGAAATCGTGGTAGTACAGTCAACTATAAAATGACAACTATGCATTTCTGGTCCATGCAACCATTTTCGTAGTTATGTATATAATAATGGATAGTTGTCACTTTATAGTTACTAGACTGAGAGAAAATAATGGTATTAGTAACTATAAAGTGACAACTATTTATTTTCAATTCGTACGCCCAATTTTTTTAAATAGTTGCCACAACTATCAAATAGTTACCATAACTACCAAATAGTTACCATAACTATTTTCCTAATTACCGTGACTATTAATAGTTGTCACTTTATAGTTGTGACTGTACTAGTACGATTTCTCTGAGTGTAATACCATAATTTCCTCTCAGTGCTTTTGAATTCGATACCTTACCGTACGATAAAATAAATGCTTCGAAATACACACATGATTTAAGAAAACGTTAAAAATTAAAAGAGTAATTATGCCAAACAGAGAATTTTGTTTGTTACTCTACAAATCGTACCACTGTGTGTATGATTATCGTTATTAATGCTCACCTTACGAATGCCAAACGAGGTATGGATTCGAGCGAGAAACGAGAACGCGTAGTCTGTACGTAGCACGGAGATACGTAGGCAGACCAGCAGCAGTAGTATTGGTGGCGATATCGATACAGAGTGTAGGAGAGTATAGTAAAATGAAGTGAAAAAGTGAGGCAGCAAACAGACCGCTTGTGCTACACTATCCACGCTTTGTTTTTATTTCCTTACACAGTGTAGAGAGAAAGGGGGGAGATGTGCGATTTAAATTCAGTTCCCACGTTCTCTCTTCTTCTGGCTCGGTTCGAGCCGGTGCGATGTGCAGTTCTCCCAAGCCTCGACGTCTAAGCACAGTCTCTCGCGTTCTTCTTTCACTTTTCCTAGCGTCGAGTGTATATACTAGCAAAAATATACATATATATATAAATTCGCGCACTCGTTGTCCGGTATACACCAGAGTGTGTGTGTGTGTGTTTATACAACGATCCTCTCCGCGCACAACTCTCCTTCAACCGATTTCACTCTCGAGACCCACGTAGCAGCAGAGCATAAACTTTTCACGACCCTTTGCGATCGAATCCATCGCGCGTACGCGAAGCCTCTTTATAGACTATCAACCGCTCATTTTCGTCAAAGCTATTTTTATTTTGTTCGCTGCTGTAATTTTTATAAATCGTATTTTTCAAAATTTCAATGCGGCGAAATTTGTATTCTTCCAAATTTCTTTTTCGAGAACTTGAATTCTCGAATGAAATGTATATTCGCAAAAGTGTAGTAGTGTTACAGCGGCGCGTACGGATCTCGGCGATTCGTCGGTGCTCTGTCCGTCTGGCGAACGTCCCGCTCTCTCTATCTCGCTCTCTCTTTTTTTTCTCTCTCTACCGCTTTTACTCCTTTACTCTTTCGCTTGTGTGGCTATCTCTCGCTCCCTCGCACTCTCGTCCGCAAGCGCCCCCGAAGAACTCTTTAGTATCGGGGACTCTATACACTATCGTACCACGCTGATGACTTTAATGTCTGTATCCGTGCCAGTCGGCAGTGCCAGCGTGCGGGCCCGTCAGTCGATTTTCTCACGCTTTGATATCCGTTCGCTCGGCGTGCCGTTACGCCCCAACTCCGCAAATACTTTTATTATCACTTCTGCAATCGCCTTAACAATTTTTCGCAATCGCGATTTTTCGCAAAATTTTTTTTTTTTTCCTCTGAATCGAAATTTCAAATTGATATTTTATAACGAAAAAATTGATCAAAGAAAATCACAGTTTTTATTTTATTTTTTTCACTAATGGCAAATACAACGCGATTATTAACGTGTCTGCGCTGTCTCTTGGCTCGCGTGTCACTATCTCCGTCTCGGGCTCCCACCCTCGCAACGCAGAGTCTCTCTGTCGCACGTTTATACGTCCTTTCTTCTTTCCACGTCGAAAAGCCACGACGACTTATTATTGCTCCAGACAGAGCGTCGTGACGAATTTACTCGCAGATTCAATTCCCCGAACGCTCCACGAGCCAAAGGCACACAATGTGAAGCTTCTGGTTATATATAAAAACCGGAAGTACTCGAGATCTTTTAATAACTCACGAATGAAAAAATAAACAAGAAATATTGCATTAAAATGGAAATAAAAATTTGCACGGTTTGTGCTGCCAAACGGAGCAAGCAACAGGTTAAAGTTTGAGAGCGTGAGGCAACGCGTCAGCAGACTGTCGATGGGTGCCTCGTATAGTTGCAGACGCAACGGTATCGCTGCTCTTCTCGTGTGGAGCGAGATAGAGGGACAGATAGAGGAGGAGAGGATTCGTCGTAGGGCCCGTCGTCGCCCGGTTGGAATATATGGCTCTCGGTGTGTCGCGAATGTATTTATATACGTGTATATGGGGCATTCCGAGCCAACTCGATGCGAACGTCTGACTCTTTCTATTTTTAATTGTACTTATTCCTATTTCACTGGCTTGTACCACCCCAAAAACAGCCAATAATGAATAAATTTTTCTTAAATACGTTAAAAAAGGGCTTTACAATGTTAAAAATTATTCCACAACAAAAACTTTTTTTTTAATGTTGATTTTTTAAAAATCCCGACAACAAAAAATCTGTTTCGATAAGTTCTATTTAAAAAGGCATTAGTATGTAGTCTTGTAGAAGATTTTATTCTCGGTAAAGCATAGAATAATTTTAATGCATATTGAAACTATATATCCAATTTGAAAGCGAAAACTGTATTTTTTTAAATGTTGCTGACTATTAAGTGATTTCATTATTAATAATATTATTTAAAAAACGAAAAAAAACACTTTTCTTTTTCAAATTGATCATATAGTTTCAGTATGCATTAAAATGGGGAAGAAAAAATTATTCTACAATTTATCAAGAATAAAACCTATAAAACTTCGGTGCGATAACTCGCGTGCGTTAGGCAGCCATTTTTGCACTTTGTGAAGTAAAATTTTGTACAAATCGTAAGAAATACGTTTTCTTAACTCGTTCGATAGCAACCCTAATCAGATAAAGTTTTACTGCACTTGTAACGTAATAAACTAATAGTAACGCATTATTTCATTGAAGTCATCGAAAAAGAGATCGACAAGGATAACTTTTTTTATTTATGAAAAAATCAAAATTTTTGAGACTTTTTTCAAATTTGTTTATCATGAATTTTTTTCTCCTTTAATATTAAGTTTTAATTAATTCTTGGCCGTTTTCGGGGCGTTACCAGCCGGTGGAATAGGAGTAAATAGGGATGGGCGATGTTTGCCGATTAATTAAATATCGATGTTATTTTCTCGTATAGTCGAATAATTTTAACGATCTTTCTTTAATTCGATTAATCGATTGTCGATTTTTCCCCCCGGACATCGATTATTTGTCTCGTACGAATCGCGATGCATGTGTATACTGTCACTAAGCTAAAAATGTTTAAGGGGATGCTGGAGTAGATTTTGATACCGACTTTGATCAGTAAGTTTCCCGATTAGGACACAGCTGGCGCCGAGTAGTCTGCTTACTTTTGGCAAAAGATACCGATTGCAAAATGGCCGCACACCATATGTCAACAGACCTTTGCTGTAAGATATAATTGTTTCTGGAAATTACATATGTAAAAAGAGACCGGACGTCAATTCTGTGATGATTTCTAAATATTCCAAAACCATCAGAATGGTAACTACACAAGACAAATCCATATATAGTGTATACTACGGTCGCATTGCAGAGGCTCGGAGCTTTTGCCAAAAGTAAACAGACTACGTCAGCGCCACCTGTCTCCTAATGACGGAACTATATTCACGCTCTTTAGCAGCTCTGAGCCTGTGCGAAAAGCAAACAGTCTTTGCAATCGTAGTGTACACTATTTGTGGATTTGGTTTGTGTAATCAACATTCCGACGGTTTTGAAAGGTTCAGGAATAATCAAAGAATGGGAGTTCGGTCTGATTTAACACATCTGAGTTCCAGAAACGTTTATATCTTACCTCAAAGGACCTGTTGACATTTCGAGCGGCCATATTGGTTTTTGATAGGTTCAGTAATATACAATTTCTTACATTTCTTGTATGTTTTAAACAGTAATTCGACCGGACACCCAAGCATGAATGTTTTTATTACATCCCTGCAAAATTTGACGTATACTTGCAGCATATTTTCGATGAATAGTGCGATGAATAGTACGAAATCGCCTATTTTTACCGACAAAAGTCGGTTAAAAAATCTACTCCAGCATCCCCTTAAGGAGATATTGCACAGCTCCGGATGGGTACTGCCGACTTCAAGTATATGATTTTGTAATAAAAATAGTAATAAATAATGAATTCATCTCGAAATTATCTACGTATAATGTACAAGTTGTATTTTTTACCCTGTAATTGCATATTATTTTTTCTATGAATTTAATCGATGTTTAGATGTTCATAATCGATTATTTCGATATTGATGTTTTTTCTGGACATTGCCCATCCCCAGGAGTAAGTCCAATTAAAAATATGAATGGTTAGATATTCATCGAGTTGGGTTGGAATTCCCCATACATAAATATATACATGTGGATGCTGTACACAGAGATCGGGCGGTAGGTGTGTAGGCGAGTATACTTGTAGTGTACGGGGTACTTAACACGGTTAACAGTGGCAGTGGCAAACCCGGTGTTCGTGGAGAGGCATCAGAACGGTCCTCGGCCGCTACGCGTACAACGCGTGTGCGCTTGACCGTGTACGTACATTACGATGCAGCGGTGATACCGCAGCACCACAGTCGCTGTACCGATCCTCTGATCCACCGCGACTACGAGCCTTTGTATCGCAATGTCTGCGTTCGAGGTAGATATACATATAAATACAACTACCTATGCCAATCAGATTTAAAATACATATACACACTCTGCGGCTTTGTGCAGAATTATAGTTTAGCTAGAGACGAGCTGAATTTGTTCATCAGATTGGGGTTGAATTTTTAATTCGATGTCATCTTTATTTTAAAAAGAAAAGATAATTTCATCGAATGATAAATGCCTTTGGAAAATAATTGTTTTTGGCTTAATTTTGGGAACCGCCAGCAGTGAATGCGAAATTGATGTATGGCTTCGGTACACGGAAAAATAGATTAGCTGCCATGACCAAAAAATGAGTGAAGACGAACAATCGAGTATTCTAATTCTCTTACAACTCAAATGATAGTGCCAATGGTTCGAATGGTAATACCGACGATTCGAATGGTAGTCCCAACCATTCGAATGGTAGTCCGAACGATTGGATTGGTTACGCTTACTAATCTTGCGACAACTAATCGTGTAAATAGTTGAGGTTACTATTCGATATGGTAACTAATTTTTGAGACCTTGTGTACATTAAATTGGAAACGTAGTGGTCGCAATTACACATTTCTTTCCGTGTAGAAAAAAGTGCCCTTTATGTATTATTTGTATTATATAGGATATGATAAAAGACAAAACCTGTTGCTTCCTCGTAGAGAAAGCTTTGTATTTATAAAAAATATGTCTGTGTGTATGCACTGAGAAAATTTCAGGGAATAGCTATTTGAATATAGTGAGTTCTACTATACAAATAGTTACGTGTAGCATAATTTAGTTGCTGGTTATATTAATTATTGTTTCGGTAACAATAAAAACTAGTTGTCCTCTTAGGAAATTATGTGTATAGTAGAATTAACCATACATTTTTTTGTGTGTGTGCAAATTTCTTTGTGGACACGATAATTGGCATAATTTTTCAGGTATCTTCTCGAAATTTGGTATGCACGTGAGCAATTATATAACAACGTCAGGGTTTGTATTTGGCGCAAATTGATAGAGTAGTTCGAATCTTATTGCACCATCAATTTTTTTTAAGCCTGTAAAAACGTCAACCCATGCAAATTCTGAAATATCTGACTGCAATTTGACGCGAATCGATCAAGTGGTTAAGATTTTATGCCATTAAAAAAAATTGTCTTTTGAGCATAAACAAGCCTACAATGTAGAACCTTGCAAATTGCTTACTAATTATTTTACACATTCGACGAAGCTTCCTCTATGAGGAAGCTAAAATTGATAAACATACTTCCTGTATGAGGAAGCCAAAATTGATAAACACACTTCCTGATTGAGATGGCTTCGCCAAATGTGTGCACTATGTTATCAGAAGAGCTTTAAATAAAAGAAGGCCTACAATAAGGCACAGCCAATTCTCCTGCCTTTCTCAATATTTTTACCTGTGACATAATATAATATCAATACGTTACCCTTTGCCGATCGAATAGTCTGTACAATTGACAATGGAATTGCTGATATCAAAAACGAGATAGAAGAAAAGGTTTTAAAATTAAATGAATACAAAGTGGCATCGAATCTTGGCTTGAATCCAAATAAATGTGGAACTATCCGATTTAGCAAACCGCTTCATTACCTTTCATCTAAAAGCAAATCTGGGAGTACATTTTTTAGATAGAAACAACAGTCCCAGGTATGAATGACAAAGAGTTAATCCCCCACAAGAAAGTGTTCTAGGTGTCCATATTGATTAGTTACTCCGAGGCAATATTCATATTGATATCCAGCTAGAGAAAGCTACAAGTTAAACCCAGAAACTTTCATAGTCATCAGCTAACTAATAAAATAAAAGTTATCCTTTACATGTTATTCATTAGACAAATTATAACTTAGTTTGCACCATGAGGTATCCATATTGATTATTTGCACCGAGGCAATACTCATATCGATGTTCAACTGGAGAAAGCTATAAGTTAAACTCAGAATCTTTCACAGTCATCAGCTAACTAATAAAATAAAAGTTATCCTTTACATGTTACTCATTAGACCAATTATAACTTAGTCTGCGCTCATTTGATGGAATAGCAATCAGTTATGGCAAAAACTCAAAGTTTGTCATAAATTCGAATGTATACTTTTTTCATTTTTCATTTCATTTTTCGATCATGCTTTTTTTTTTGGCGGCTCTGCGAAGAAAGGGGTAAAGGGGCTAACGTGACCGTCTGAATAAAGTATTGACGGAACAGCCCAATTAAAAAATCTTTTCTGGAAATCAGCTTTGATTGGATGAAAAAAAAATTTGATATTTTAATATCACCATACACAGAGTGGTCGAAAACGTCGAGAAAAGTTGTGTAGAAAAAATTTCTTTATGTATGTATCTCGAATGGTTCTGGACTTGCAATAAGCCATAAAGATATAATGCCGACATTCGTGTCACTGACTTGGCAGGGTTCCGTGCGATGCTGGAATCTGAACCGTGAACCGAGTAGGCATCAATAACGCACTCGTGGAAGCATATATTACGGGAGAGATACTGAAAGACACTGCATGACGCTTGACTCTAAGGAACTCGATGAAAATGAAAGAGATTTGCCGTCATTGAATGCCACTGTACTCGAAATGACACAGCTAGTTGACACTGCCTTCAGGATCCTTTCCATCATTAACCAGTGGCCGTCCAACCGGGTCAAACACACTTTTTACAATTATATTCTGCACTGCCCTTTCACATTTTAATAGAAAATTAACTCACAATATTGACTGCCAAGTCTATTCAGAATAGATCTAAAGTAGATACATTTTTTTTAAAGAATACAAAAATTAGCAAAAATTGATTTGTAAATGAGCGTTTATAATTCGGCAAACATTCTTTTTAAATCATTTTTGTTAACGAAATGAGCAGTTAAGAGAGTGGCAAGTACCCGAACAGAAATTAATTAAAATTGCCTGAAGTACCATCAGGTCCGGATGAGGCATCGGTCAGGCATGTCTGTTCAGGCTAGCCAAATAAGTCCCTGGTCCTGCCCGGATCATGTATCGGTATAACATTTCAAAACTGGCTAGCCTGAAATATTCCCCATTCGGCCGGGATCAGGCACCGATCGGCCATTCCTGATCCGGTTAGCTAAATGAGGTCTCGACCCCGCCCTGATCATGCATAGGTACAACATTTCCAATGTGGCTATACTAATCTTTCCATAGCATGCCGGGATCAGGCATCGGTCAGGCACATCTGGTCGGGCTAGCCAGATGCGATCCTGCTTTTCACCAGAATATTTAAATTTTTATGCATATTGGACCTTCTCATTTTTTACTATGGACTAGATCAAGTCCCCGATCATGGCCGGTTTATTAACCTGATCGCGGCCGGATTGAGAGCCTTTT
This sequence comes from Ephialtes manifestator, assembly GCA_963970395.1. Lineage (NCBI taxonomy): Eukaryota > Metazoa > Arthropoda > Insecta > Hymenoptera > Ichneumonidae > Ephialtes > Ephialtes manifestator. The sequence goes on along the minus strand of OZ019970.1, from coordinate 21,859,903 downwards.
AGCGGCCGGATTAACAGCCTGCCCACATGGAAATAGAAATATATGCACGATATATTCGACATATAGAACTTTTTGGCGCTAAACTTATATAAAATATATTTTACATGTATTTTAGCACACATATGTGCAGAATATATGCAGCATATAGAACTTTTTGGCGCCATATATTTAACATATATGTTACATATATATTTTTCTATGTGGGTGATAACGCCCAGATTTGTAGCCTGATCATGGCCTGATCAGAAATGGCGTTACATCCCGCGCAAAAATAGAAGTATGAAAACAGTATTTCCCAAATATTAAAAGTGTCTTGAATAATAGTATGCCAAGGCTGGCGTATTGGAATAAGACATACGGAATAATATTTCGCCCAAATAAAGAAAGTATTAAAACAGTATTGAAAATCTTTCCAAGAGTAAAAAGTCTTAATTGTGATCTATTGGACTGAATAACAGTAAAGAATATTGCACCGTTTTATTAGTTTTTATGGTCCAGGTCGATATCTACATGACTTCCGGTGTCCAGATCGATATTTCCATGGTTTTCGGTGTCCAGATCGAAATTTCCATGGCTTTCGGTGTCTAGGTCGATATCTCCATGACTTTCAGTGTCCAGGTAGGTATTTCCATGGCTTTCGGTGTCCAGGTCGATATCTCCATAGCTTTCGGTGTCCATGGAAATATCTGGACACCGAAAGCCATGGAGATATCGACCGGGACACCGAAAGCCATGAAGATATCGCCCTGGACACCGAAAGACATGGAGATATCAATCTGGACACCGAAAGCCATGAAGATATCGACCTGGACACTGAAAGCCATGAAGATATCGACCTGGACACCGAAAGTCATGGAAATATCGACCTGGACCATAAAAACTAATAAAACGGTGCAATATTCTTTATTATTATTTAGTCCAATAGATCACACTGAAGACTTTTTACTTTTGGAAAGATTTTCAATACTGTTTTAATACCTTCTTTATTTGGGCGAAATATTATTCTGTATGTCTTATTCCACTACGCCAGCCTTGGCATACTATTATTCAAGACACTTTTAATATTTGGGAAATACTGTTTTCATACTTCCATTTTTGCGCGGGATGCCATATCAGGACCGGATAGAGCCGCCTTATCCGGGCCCGATTACTAATTAAGGAAAACCTGATGAGGCCCGGACCTCAGCCAGAACAAATTTCTGCTCGGGTTGGTTATCCCAAATAACCTATCTTTTCCTGTGCTCAATTGTTCCTTTCAGGGGGCGATTTAAAGTTCTTGGTAATACCGGCCGGCACAATTTGTGGTACACTTGAGTTGTTTATTACCGCAAATAATTAAACGTTTAATGAGAATATGTAATTTGATATTCAAGCTTACATCCTGAACGAAAAACAAATCGGTTGAATAGGTTCGGAATGATAAAATTGGTTGGGACAATAAACTAGTTGGTCACAGAAACGAATCAGTTAGTTGGCGCAAAAAAATCAGTTGGATGAACCAGCAAATTAATTGGTTGACACCTAATCAATTGGGTGTTACAACCAACTAGTTTGCCGATGCAAACAAAAAATTTGGTTAACCTAGCCAACTTAGTCGCTTGGAGCGTATTTAGCCATGCAAGTTGGTTGGGGCATCGAATTATTTCTCTCCGTCTGGATGCTTACGGGCAGGATGCTCGAATGGTCGTGTTAACCAATATCGAGTAGGTATAGTTGATTGGTTACCGCTGTTAAGTTTAATATCGTTGTTTAACTAATTCGAGTGGTTCATATTTGCCTGTATTTACGAATTGTCTTTTGTTTATCTGCCTTTATAAATCGAGACTCAGATTTTAATATCTCTCTGGCGAGAGCTGTCGGACCTCTTCTAATAAGAATAAAGTAAAGACGTATTATTATTTGTTACTTCGGCTTATTATGTTAAAATATCAAAAACTGCAAATGATGACATGACATGATATCTACCAATGAATCTTGGTTCGTACAACCAATTTGTCTTGCTCTCATAACCAATCTGAGTTTTAGGGGAATTAAAATAATTGGTTATTTGTGTCAACCGATATTTTGGTTGTGGCAATTCATTATTTTGTTACCGCGTAACTTTCGATTCTGTAAAAACAGGAATGCAGTTTTAATGAAAAAAAAACCACTGAACTTACCGAGATGGGACTGTTCGTCTGATCTGAGCGCAAAGGGTGCGGGCATGTCTGGGGTATATAAGTACATACGCAAAGATTCTCCGCGAGAGTTAATTTCCTTTAGCGCGGTCATACCGAGGGGACTATAAATAACATGTCGAGCTGCAGCCTCCCCAAGAACGGAAAGTAGCTTGCCTTCGGGCTGTTCCGTAACGAATTCTCGGGATTGCTCACTCTACGGCGATCGCAGTGAACCGATTCTCCGACCGCTCGGCAGGACCTCAACATAATTATTTATTAAGTGACATATTTCGACGCTCCTAGTCCCATATACCACGTATTATGCTTCCGCTATAAGAAGAAAGGATTCGTTGACCGTATTTCCTCCTTCTTCACGAGATGAACAAGGAAATACTTGTCCATGTCACTGATATATCTTCAACCTTTCTAGGTACTTAGACTACACTTCTATTGTTTTACATGCTCGCTATCCTGTGTAGAAAAATAGTTGGGGCTCTGACTTGGCCCTTTCTAGATGGCCCTAATTGTAGTAGGGGCCCTACTGGGCTAGTAACGCTTGAAGTACGGGGCCTTTAGAGGCTCAATATGGGCGACCCTAGTGAGGGTTCCACATTTAAGCCTGATTAGGCCCCGAAGTGTGTCGCGGCCGTCTCTATTGAGCCTAGTAGGGTTCTAGAGTAGATTCCATATTGTGGATACCACGTTTATATCTAAAAAGGCCCCTTATTTAATCGCGGCTGTCCGAACTAATTTCTGCAGGGGATGTTAGCTACTTTGAAAAATTTATAAAAGTATTTCGTTGCAGTAATCTAAATTCATTTAAAAAAGTAATATACACAAAATTTAAGGGTAGATAAAGTAAACATGCATAATTGTTATTGAATATTAATTGAGTAAATTATTTCCGAATTCTCTCGATAGCAAGTGTATTATTTTTTTTAAAATTCGTTAAAAACGAATTATGCTAATTATACTTGTGCATTCTTATGAAAATCAAATTTTCTATTGGTAATAATGAATATATAAATTATTCAATATTTTAGTAAATTGAAATAAAATGAAGGAATTGATATCGATGGTATCATTGCTAAAGCCAGAATATTTGTTTCTACAGCTTTTTGATGACACATAAATAATTCTATTTTTTTTTTTTCACTAAAAATTAATCGATTTTTTTAAAGAAATGACGTCCTTATATGTGTCATAGTCCTATGTATACAGCAGATAGAGCAAATACCTTAATTCACGCTGAATCACTATGTACCACACGAAGAGCTAAACTAGTATGATTTAGTGGCTGTGTTGGTTAATCGTCGTAGGAGCGGTGCGAACCGCTTTCGTAAGTTGGCAGTCAGGACTCAGGACACGTTCAGAACCGCCTACCCATTTACTTCTGTCGGAAAATCGCACGACGAAATATCCTAACCAATGACACAAGATGACAAATAAAAAGAATATATCAAAAAAGTATAGTATGTCACAGTTAAAATAAATTTTGATTGAACTTTAACAAATTGAATTGATCGAATTTCTAATACAAATTTCGCAACTAATTCGCGCAGGTAATTCGAAGCGAGCAGCTAGATAAGGATGGAGTTTTTCATTTATTGAATTTATCTCAGAAACTAAACCGTGAATCTATTTGTTATTTGAACGCAATTTGTCTTGAACTATGATCTTCACAATGGTTGGTTTTTTTTTTTGGATTGAACAGAAATAGGCGGAGGAAATCGCTATGTTCAGTTATTTTCGACTGGTTTTTGAAGTCTTAACGCGGTACCTTATGTTTCTTTAGGCTCGGATTACTAAAAACACACGAGGTCAAAAAATCTTAAAAAAATCATAAATGGCTCAGTGCGCTGTTGTCGACGAACTAGCGAAATTCCATCGCGATCAAACAGAAATGCGTTTTGGCCCAAATATCCTTAAATCAAAAAAGGAATCGTTTTATTCTTTCTATAGTTAAATTAAAAAGTTTTTCATCAGATCATTCTCAGATCAATTGCTCTTCGATGATATACACTGTTAGAAAAGATTGGAAGTTTTTATGCATAAAATCATCAATTAAATTCAATGTCCATTTGTGATATAAATGTACTTTTATAGCAAATTTAATGGAAATTATAAAAATGAATGTACTTTTACAGTAAAATGAAAGTAAACTATTGAAATTACTATACATTAATTTTACATCGTACTTGTATATTGAATTTAGTGTACCAGTTTAAGCATAAAAACTTCCAGTACTTCTACATTAAATTTCCAGTAGTAGAAGTAGACTTTTTTTTACATTGTATCATGAAATGTAGAGAAGGCATTTGAAGAAGCTGGAGAAAGGATGGCACAGAGACTGGAGGGCGCGAGACAAGCCGAAGAGACGTCACGGAGCGGAGACACAGCGAGTCGTATAAGATGCGCCCACCGACAGCGAAGCAATGGACTTCGAGGACGAATGAATTGCGCGGTATCCACGAGGTGCCTAATGGAGATTGTCCATCAGAAATTCTAGACAGGCAGAGAGTCCCGTGAGGCTTTCGGTCACGTGTATAATAATCGCGAGCATTGCGGTTCACGTTTCTATAGCTAGCTTGTCAGTCGCATCTACAGTCGAACCAGTTCACGCTGGATCTGATTTACAAAAGCGCCTTCGACTTGTATTTCAGGAAAGGTCTTCCAAAGGCGAATCTACTGGGAACGAATCGAAGACGTCACGCGCGCCAGTCTCGTTTTTAGTTCTTCTATTGCGTCGGATAATTTTAGTACTTTAGAACGTTGCATCTTGGCTGACGATGCAAAACTTCTACGTCATAGTGAGCAAAACTCGTGCGGCAGTATCAGCCGATGCTGCTTGCTCGCGGGCGCACGCAGTTTCATCAACCTCAGTTATGCCGATGTCGGCTGATTGAACTTAAGTAATTTATCGCCTGAGTACCATTTTTCCTCTGGGATCGACATCAATTAACGCGCGCCAGAGAGCGGCCAAAGCCTCCGCGGTGCGTGATCTCCGCGAGGGAGACGAACAAAAAGGATCGGCACATTTCATATGAGGCTGCGAAACTGTGTATTGTAGATTTCTATAAATTTGATAGTATCGGTATAATTTCAGATGGGTACGAACCGGAAATAAACTTGGCACATAATTATTTACAAACATCATTGAATATAAAAGGATTTTTTTAATGGGGTTATTATACAAGGTTTTTTCATAATACGTACATGAAACGTGGTGTTTCACACGACAGTTCTGCGGCACGAGGGTGATTAATTTTATGGCCGTTTTGATAATATAGATTCGCATGTGTGTAGTTCGCAATTACTGAACTTTCGTCCGTTGAGAGAAATTTTATTTACTTTCGTCCCTATCTTGCAGGGACGAAAGTGAATGGCGCTGTAAGCAGCTGTGTTCACCGCATTTGGAGTGACAACTATTTGTAGTTGTAAAGTGTATCGTAAAAAAATAGTATATTTCAACACTGGGGAGGAAAAACTTTATTTAGCGAGTTTGGGTTTGTAGTACGAGCCGAAGCAGAATTCTGCCATCACACGAGCTAAAGCATAGTATATTACGATACAAGTATGGTAAATCTTTTTCTGATGAGAGAAAAAAACTTTCACAATTTTACTACACCCCGTGAGAAAATGAGCGTTTCTGGCACGCGGAGTTTAAAGTAATAGTATATTTCGATACAAGAGGCCAAAGGCGCGTTTTGCGCACTACTCGTGTGAAGGCAGTATGAAGCCTCGGCGAAGCCGACATAGTCTACTTTCCCTCCCTAGTGGCGTAATATACTATTTTGTAACACGTGCATGAAAAAGCGGTGCTTTCGCAAAAATTGGCGTTTGCGACTCGTTTGATTGCAGCCTTCGCTTCGCTCGAATAACAAACCTCGGACGCGTCGCAATCGCCAAATTTAAACCCTTGTTACATAATATTCTTAACTCGGGTGATTGTAAAACTCGTCAAAAATGTTTTACCGCCCTTGTATTGCAAAATACTATTCCCTCGAGTGTGAATCAAACTTTTTGGTACGAAGTCGAGAAAGGGCAGTTTTCGCAAGCTTCGGAAAAGTGCACTTTTCTCGACGGAGTATGGAAAGCACTATATTATTCAATGGAAAATGTACTTATCGCACCGAGAGAAAAAGTTTCCGTGATTCAAAGAAATGGGTGGAATGAATTTTTTTTCATTGACTTTAAAGAATTGTTTCTTTGCTTTCAATGAAATGGTACATTTGAATTTCAAAAAAAGAGTTACCTTGAAAAGTCTACAAAAATGAATAGACAGGATTCAATATTATTTCTATAATCTTTTTGTATCAAATACGGCATGGAAAAACATTTTTTAAAGCAACCTCTGCCGTGCTTTCATTCCTTTAGCGACATGTCATTTTAAAGGTTCACTTTTTCTTTTAGTGTCTCGAAGACGATTTCTTTGAAATCAATGAAAAACGGTTCCTTGATTCAAGGAAAATTTTGATTATTTCAATGTCACTACATTTCATTGACTTTCTGATCATACAAAGAAAATATAATATTAGCTTAAGTATATTATTTTATTGATTTCAAAGAAATATTTCATAGATTAGGATTTTAATGAATTTCTATTGAATCAGTGAAACTTCTTCTCTCGGTGTGGTTTAATGGGAAGATTCTATGCCTGCAGACCTTACCAGGGCTTTGCCCCTGGGTCCAGACTCGAGTTTTGTCCCTGAACTTTATTTTTATTCTGTAAACAACAACGGCACTTAGCATGCACTTAAGTATAAAATTTATCGTGTGCAACACAGGCAAAAGTTGGCGATTGTCAACTTTGGGCCCTTGCTACGGAATATACTATATATATACGGATTCTATGCTAGTTCTTTGATACTTTTAACGAGATACTCGCAGGCTTGTGTGAAATGATCGTACTAGTGACTAATTGACAATCGGAAAGTTTGGACAAACAGCATGATTCATAACTTAATAACCACCGAGTAGCGCGACTAAAGTACTGACGTTGACGTGCTGTACTGCACATTGTACACGTAACATGCATAATAAACCATTTTCGGGCAAAATGTTTTAATTGGCCAGAGAAATAAGAAAAAGTATTCAATTAAAATAATTACATAGGTTATTATATTAAATGGCGGTTTTTTCCCACAGATTTTTAACCTGTTACAAAGCATATTAGTTCCAAGCACGAACAAATGGAAAATTATTGGAAAATCGTAGTTGACAATTCTGACGAAGTAAACATTTGCAATTATGCTACAAAATATAATTCTAATTTTTATCAAAATTTATAATAATTTGGAATGCAGATAATACTGACTTCTGTGTTTAAACAAAATGGTAAATTTATCTTCACAATTAGAACTAACGAAAAAGTTTATGTAAACATAAAAACAGTTACATGGACTAAACATGAATAGCAGTCACTATAGTTTCCAAGTCTGCAATGGTTTCTCTAAATGATTCGCTCTCTGCGTTTCCACATTAAAAATTCTTCTGCAAAATGTTAATTTACAATTTCATTAGAACAAAAATAGTTTGTCATAATCATTGTCAGATAATTATAAGAGCAAAGTGTGTTGACGCACTTGGTTCCCTAATATTAGTATACTCGATTTTAATCGAATATATACATTCAAAAATAGAACTCATAAATCTGCTTATAAAAATTAAGAGGGATGAAATCAAAACCATAAGTTAATGCTAGGATTTTGGCGGCTGTACAGCCATAGCTAGGCTATCCACTGAGTCCCGCGATTCGTTTAGCCCGTAGAATTAGTGTATAGCTTGTCCGACCAGTGCTCGTTCTAGGAGAAGCGAAGTAGTGTGCGTAGGATCGCGGCACGGCCTCAAGTTTGTAATATCATCCGCGTGCTCGTGCCAAGAAGCAATTGAGTTGAATTAAGAGATAATTAGTCGGCCGACGCTTCGGGCAGACAGCTGGACGCATATCCACGAGTGGATTCTCGCGGGCCCGCGAACCGTTGGGCTCTCTCACGACGTGCGCGTTTCCGATTCACCATGTAGCCATCTTTGTCGCCGCGACCACCAGTTGAAACGTCACTTCAGGCGCAACGAGCTCTTGCTTGTGCGTTAACGCGCTTACCAATAAACTGACGTACGCGGGAAAGAACGTTCCAGAAATACGATCAACGAGAAGAACGAACAGTTGCGTAGAATCGCTTAGAGTCAATTTCCACATTTATAGAGATTTCAGGCCAGTTTTCAATGCTTCAAAGTCATAGCTTTACCAGTCGAAAGAATAATTACTCATAAAAAGTTACATGTTGCAAATTGTTTCCTCATTATTTTGCGCTTTTTCCAAAGCCTATGAGGAAAGTCTATGAGGAAGTATGCCAATTGGTTTTGGCTTCCTCATAAAGGAAGCTTTGTAAAAAGCGAAAAATAATGAGGAAGCAATTTGCAAAGTTCTATTTTGCAGCTTTATCCCGTGCAGAAATTAGTTCGGGCAGCCGCGATTAAATAAGGGGCCTTTTTAGGTATAAACGTGGCATCCAGAATAGGGAATCTACTCTAGAACCCTACTAGGCTCAACAGAGGCGGCCACGACAAACTTCGGGGCCTAATTAGGCTTAAATGTGGAACCCTCACTAGGGTCGTCCATATTGAGCCTCTAAAGGCTCCGTACTTCAAGCGTAACTAGCCTAGTAGGGCCCCTAATAGAACTGGGGCAAGCTAGAAAGGGCCAAGTTGGAGCCCCAACTATATTTCTGCACGGGATGTTGTCAAACCGTAACTTTTCAATATAAATATATCATAACTCGATATAAATTATTAATAATCTTAATATTACATTACGGGCAATTGAATTTTGGTACTTACGAGCATTAGAAATTCGAAAACATATGTAATCTAAAAAAAAATAATGAAAGTTGTATACGGGTACAAAACACCGTTGCATTATACTTTCATTACGTACAAAATATTGGATTACTTTCTAAAATTTTTGGAAAACGAGAGCGAAAACGCTGATTAACAAAAAAATTCAAAGTCACGTAAAATCCAAACCGCTTTACCGATCTTGTTAAGATTAAATACCAAACAACTTTAAACATATCTTCAATTATGGAGAATTTTTTTTTATATGAAAACAAAGCATCTTCTGTGAGGAAGCAAAATGAATAAAATAAAGGATTTTATATTGATTTTTTCTAAATCACCTTTGCTCCGAATCTGCAAGTAAAAATGCATTATCTGCTCTGTTCAGGTAACTTTATCACTTATATTATTTCTTATTAACCTCTGTTATCTTCGAACTCTTCTCCACTATAAAAAATGTTGACCCTTTAAAGCATAGTGACATAATACTGGTATGTCACTTTTTCAATAACCATTTCCTGAATAATTGGCGTAGTTTTTACTTAATTTTCGAATTTTTATATTTGTGCTTTGGTATCAATTATATATTCCAGAATAAGAATTGCTGTGCAATAATTTGAAATCATTGTTTATTTTTGTTATGCACATAAACAAACGATGAAAAATAGCAGTTTTTCTGGAGAAAATTCATTGTCTCCGAAAGTTCTCAGAGCTTCAACGCTAATGTTTCCACTTGAGGGTTTTCGGGGTCGCTGATTACGAATCCGTGGTCAGATTTTCAAAATTCTAGATGGCGGATCAAATTTGAAAAACGATGGAAATCTCATGCAAATGTATATCCGGGGGTTTTTGGAGTCGCTGATTATGAATCCGTAGTCAGATTTCCGAAATCCATTTTGCATTGTGGTCCGCCATATTGGACGCGTCATTTTGAATTTCCAAATACTGAGTACAGTTTCGTGATCAGTAACCTCGGACTGTTGGAAAAGACTGGAAGTTTTTATGCATAAACTCGTAATCGAAATTTAATATTCAATTGTGATTTAAAATTCATGTACTCTTCTAGTGAAATGAAAGATAATTATTAAAATTGAAGTACTTTTACTGTAAAATTAAAGGAAATCATTGAATGTGCTATACCATACATTAATTTTGCATTACACTTGTATATTAAATTTAATATACTAGTTTATGCATAAAAACTTCCAATAAAAGTACATTAAATTTCAAGTGGATTTTTTTTGCAGTGCGAAATGGCGCCTGCACTAAAAAAGTTTTGTGCAGTGAAACTTAACATGTGATTCGAGCACACCTAAGTTAACTAACTTAATCTTACTGTACTTGGTTGAACAACACAGAGAAAAATGATTATTAATAATTTAGTATACTACTGTGAAAATTGATATTTGTGTAATAATTGTGATGATTTCAAGGGTTGATTGTAGCGACAGAATGTTTTAGAAGAGATCTGAGCATTGATTTGAACAAAGTTTTGAATTAAAGCTATTAAACGTTTTATTTTTTTTATTCACCTGATAAATTCTTCCCTCCCAGACTTTCAGCGTGTAAGCCCGTTTCGTCATCTGGTCGAATGCTTCGACCGGTAAGGGGTTGATGATAATTCATTCAAACGTTAATCTACTACTCTCGAATCGTATTTCACAGTTCTCTCCACATATGGAGCATTCTATATGATTTACAACTTTTTTTATCTAGGTAAATTTCGTGTACGTGCAATTAAGAAATGTGAGTTAAAAAATAAAAGAGCTTAAAAAAATGCAATTTAAAAAAAATACTTTTAGTTTCTTTGTACTATTTGCGAGTCTCTTTTCGAACGTTAAGCAAGATTGTTAGAAATGTTTGTAAATTTACATTACCGGAAATTTTTTTCATCAGTTGCTATATTAAATTTAATACACGAGTGTAGTAAAATTATAAATAAATAAAATTTTCTAATTTTCATAGGATTTCGTAGAAAGTACTATAATTTTACATCTCATTAGCATATCAAATTTGATATACCAGTTTTTGCAAAAGAGCTTGTATTGGGTTTGTTAAGATGTTGGTTAAAAATGTGACCAAAAAAAATTTGGTAGTCGCAATCAACATAATGGTTAGGCGTACTGAAAACTTGGTTATCATAACCAATAACTTGTTTGTGCCTATTAAGGTACTTATTTTCTTGGTAACGTCTTTAACCAACTGTTTGATAATTCTAACCAAGCCTGTTTCTGAGTGTCAAGCAAAATATCGTTCGCTTAAAAAGCACTATACATCCTATGATAAATCACACATCACAAGTTCGCTATTTCAGCCGTAAGAGAGGACTAAAAACTATCTTATGCAGGTGTATCACTAACCTTGCAGTTTCCCGGTGTAGGTGAAACACAAAGAGAGGTGAAACAACAATAAAAGTACAACTCGCGAGTCCGATACTAGTCGTAAGACTTCTCCCGGGGTTGTGATGCGCCTCTGAGAAGTTGCGACTCTAATATATACGAGTTGTCAGCCCTGACGGAATCGCGACGGGTGTCCAACTTCTCGGGAGAAACGGAGGCAGTGGTAGAAGCAGGGAGACATAGGGGAAGGAAAAAAAAACGCGTTTCTCAAGACTGTAACAGCCGACTACCCTTCGCAGCAACCCTATCTTCCCTCTCCCTCTCCTTAACGATGATCTAGTACGTTCATAACATGCGTCGTATCTCTGACCACTTGAGGCTTCCTCCCCTTTACTACACAACTCCTTCAGCGAAATATCTCCCTGCCGAATCGCCCCACGCGACTTCCCTCAGTGGTGACGACCATTCCCTCGCGCACCTTCCCGCGCCATTCCATCTCCGAGTCGACATCGACCTAATTGTAACGCCGTGTGTACTTCGCTGTCCTCCCTCCTTGCATCTACAGGTTCTCTGTGATCTTGATAATAAGCGGGAGGAGAAAGAGAGAAATAGCGATAGAGAGAATCGACGTTTTTTTCCTACAGAAGAAGCCACTGATCAAGGTCGACAACAGAGACACTGGAGTGGGGCATGTAGCATCCGGATGTAAAGGTCTTGAGCGTCCTCCAAGAGAAACCACGCGTCGGGATGCGGACGCCTGTCATTCGTATTCTACAACGATTTTTTTCACATATGTTATGTTGTGCCATTTCATCCTTCCCTTATTTTCTTCTTGCGGTAATTCATCGGGGATGATGAAAGAACGAGGAGTTGTATTCGCCCCCGCGTTCTTTCATTGAGTTCACTTCACGCCGATGGTATTATGAATGATTCAGGGGTAGAGCGAACCCTGAGTTCTCGGCTATCTAAATTGAGCTTCTGATGATTATCCCTGGTCAGAGAATTCTAGGGGTTTTGGTCGGATCTAGAATAAGGTTGAAATTCGGCATTTTTTGTTCGTTTTGCCTAGAGGTAGTCCGGTGTAGAAGTATTTCTACACCAAGAAAAAATTTCATTGATTCCAAAGAAATGGGTGATTTGAATTTTTTAAATTTACTTTAAGAAAATGTTTCCCTGCTTTCAATGAAATTGTGCATTGGAATTTCAAAGAAAGGGTTTCATTGATTCAAAGAAACAGTTTCCTCGACGGCACCCGGTCCGCCAAAACGGTTAGCGTGATTGCATCAGTCGCGAAAAGTCGACAAACATGGATAGGTAGGCTTCGGTGTTTATTGAAATAAATTATTTGTATAACCTTTTTGCATCTAGTGCGGCATGGAAAAACATTTGTTTAAAGCAACTGACAACTAGCGATATGTCATTTTATAGAACACGTTTTTCTTTTAGTGTCTCGAAGAGGATTTCTTTGATATCAATGAAAAACGATTCCTTGGTTCAAAGAAAATTTCATTAATTCAATGTCACTAGACTTCTTTGAGTTTTTGATCATTCAAAGAAAATATAATATTAGCTTAAGTATATTATTTCATTGATTGCGATTTTAACGAAATTTCTTTGAATCAAGGAAACTTTTTCTCTCGGTGTAGCCCAGTTATGCCGGTGTCAACACCTTGCCACATTAAAGTTAGTACGCGCGTGAGTTGTCATTTACTATAATGATTTCATCATTATTGATATATTTTCTCTCGTGTAACTTGGAAGCGTCGAACCGTCGACGTATGGCATAATTCAGTAAACTTCTTTGCCCATGAATGTACACATCACGGGTGTTTGTCTCAGCAATGAAAGAAGACGAAAAAGAAGAGGACAGTATGGTAGGCAGGGGATAAAGGCAATTTTGAGTTGCACGTGCCGGTGTGCTGAACGACTTGCGCGTGGCACATAATTGTACAGCTGAGGCTGGGAACGCGTGGAAAAAAATGAGATATTCCAAGAGTACAAAAATAGAATCTTTTGTCATTTAGATCGCACAACCAACATTTAGAAGAAGATATCTTTGGTTTCAAAGTGATATGGAAAATCTCCACGTTATTTCCGGCTGTGTTGGGAATTACAATTCTACGTGCGGTAGGGGGATATTAATTAAGTTTGCAATATTGCAAAGTATCACCGTTTCTAAATCGATGTTCTTAAGTTAAACCAAAGTTTAACAAACAAATGCACATAGTAGCAATATTAGTATTACCACAAAGAAAAAAAAGTTGGCACGCCGTAGCTCCCTTAATTTTCATCGTACGAGGATCCACGGGAGTGCATTTTGTTCGTCTTCAAATTGTGTAGAGGTCTAATTTTGTAGATTTTTTTGTACCCGCCCGCGTCCTTTTATATCACTTTTGACATTTGACATAAACCAAAAAATGCAATGCATGAACTTGGACCCGATCCCAGTATATTTGACGACACCGCCGACCAATCAGAGCACGAATAGATCACTAGCAATGAATTTCGTACTTGTTACTCATGAACTTTCTACAGAAAGAAGACTACTCGTGTCCATTATTCATTATTAGTAGTCTGTCGTCATTGATATCATGTGAAAAACCGAAATCAATAAAACAGCATTCCACGTTTTCTTCAGTGGTCATTAACCGAACCGATCAACCAGCTATTCGGTAAGCAGTCGACTCGCGTTTTTCCCAGCAACATGCGATGGCCCTCGAGCGCAATGAAAACGTGCGTACATGCAGCCATTTGCTCGTACGCATCGCAAGCAAAAGTCACAACCTACTTCGAAAGCTTGATTCGGAGAGGTAAATATTTTATAGTGCATACTTCTGGTAGTACAGGCGCTTGGCGAGTTGGTCATTCGCCTGGTGAAACCGGGTCCCTGTCACAGCTGTAGCGATTCGTCACAATGTGAATGGAATTCAAAGCGACCTCTCCAACTTGCTGGCACACTCATCGGTTTATTCCTCTGATACTCCCCTTTCACATTTGACAGTGCTGATGCACTTCTACACGTGATTCCCTGATCCGTTTGCTTTTGCCTACTGGTATGAAGTGCCCAGGTTCAGGTATCTGTATGAGCTTGGGCCCTCAAAACCAAGTTGATTTTCAATATTTATTTTTGATAAGAGTATATCCGGATGTTCAGGTTGAGATTCCATACACAATTAATAAATAGGCTTTTCAAGTTTGGGTTTTTTTAAATTGAAAAATATTGATAAACAATGTAGTAATTACTATTTAAGGAGGTTCGAGCGCTGCGCTCGGGGGGGGGGGGGGATTGGCCGGGTGAGGAGAGGTCAGCGGTGTGAAAGCCCAAGCGTACCGAAATAAAAGCTGGAAAAGTCGGTTTCACTTGTACTATCTCAGAAACTAAACGGTTAATTATTTAAAAAATTGACGGTATATTTTTAGACAGGATTCTCTTACCATTAGCACATTTTTCACATGAAAATCTTATCGCACAATTTTGCAGTGTCAGTTTATGTCCTGTCAATCAGTGACGGTTCCACAACAGCAATGTTAAATAGCCCAACTACGGTTGTCAATATCTCTGCAACTAAATGGTGAATCTATTTAAATTTTAGGATACACTGAACACAAGTGTTGTTCAACATAATATTTAGTTTTCACACTGGAATATTTAAAATGCTGTAGCTCTCCAACCTCCCTAAACAACTTGATGGTAGTGATGCTGTGGCCGAAACGGTAATTTATTGAATAATCACTGTGTGTGTTTTGATCTATATTGTCTGTAGGATGTTTCAGTGTATGTTTTTTATCTCCTCATCACTATTCCAAAGATTTTGGGTCACCGGGCTCTCTGACCCATGTGTTGTAGTGTTTGAGGTTATCTGAATTCTCTTTGATGGTGTTATTCTTTTTGCTACATTTTTACACTTGTTGAGCCAGAGAACACGGCGAGCAGACAATATAGATCAAAATACACACAGTGATTATTCAATAAATTACTGAAGAGGACCCAGACCAAGGGTCGAAACGTTTAAATAAAGAGTTTTCTTTATAAATTCTTTCTTTATAAAGGCCGCCAATAGCCGATTAACCACTGTATCACTCCCTAAACAACGTTTAACTATATGAAACAAAGTTCAGCCTTTTTCATTGTACTTTTTTAAAAAATGTATCCCGCGCAGAAAAAATAGTCCCCTAAGGACTCCTTGCGGGACTCAGCCCGGGAGTCCTGCTGGGAGTCCCTCCGGGTTTCCGGTGAGACCCGTTCGAAGCCCGCGAGAGACCTGCGAAAGGCCCGCATGACCAATTTTAAATATATTGAAAAATAATCTTCAGAGCATGTTCTTGCGGCGTAGATATTACACACCATCACGGTAATTTCGTATAGGAAGTCATAGAAGAAGAGAATATCAAAAGCACTCCAGGTAAGTGGTGATTCGGGAATCGTCATGAATAAATGAAACATTCCGAAATATTCGACGAAGAAATCGACGAAGATATCAAACCAGATATTGTACCAGATATTCTGCAAAATATCAAGGAACATATCGTTCAAGTTATCGAAGAAGATATCGAGGAAGATATCGACCAGATATTCGGCAAAATATCAAGGAAGATATTGTTCAAGTTATCGAGGAAGATATCAACCAGATATTCGGCAAAATATCATGGAAGACATTATTCAAGACGTCGACGAAGATATCAATCACGATATCGACGAAGATATCAATCACGATATCGACGAAGATATCAATCAAGATATCGAAAATCGGCCGTGCGGGCCTTCCGCAGGTCTCTCGCGGGCTTGCAACGGGTCTCACCGGAAACCCGGACGGACTCCTTGCGGGACTATTTTTTTCTGCGCGGGTAGCTTGTCGAATTATATATATTTTTCGGCAGGATTATCAAAATTTCTCGTATATGTACATGTTAATTGTTTCTCCAGAAAGCAAATAAAATGTTGCTTATTCTCCATGGCAAGCGAAAGCAAGACCCACATTGTTTGTATGCTCCGCAAACGAGCTGCTTGCGATGGGTATAGAATAGCTATTTGCACGGACTGCATAGTGAAATATTGTAATTCCGATTTTTTTTACTAATTCTACATATTTTTTATTTTTGAGTATTTCGGATGGTTTTTAATAATCTCTCCCATTTACCGATTTTTTATATTTATCGATTTTTATATCTATAAATAATATTACTTTTTTTACGGATTAAGAGGAAATGATACGACCGTGGGAATTTCATGGTCCAATGTTAAAATATTTCATCGATTTCAACTTTTGCGACTTTACTTTTATGATAACACAGGGTTATCATGTTTTAATGGAACTCAAAATAATGAAATACCGGTCAAAATATTGTTATGGTAGTGCTTGTACAACCTTAATAAATTTATCAATCGCATATACGAATACGAATACAAGGAAGTCTCACGTTCTGTATAGAAAAGCCAAGACCTCGAGATATTCGACCGTCATACGAGTTATCTCGTTCGTGTCTTACATTATAGATCTGTATACAGCATATCAATGATTTATCAGCAAGGCCGGATGTTTTGCTATCTTCGTTTAACTTTCTTATCCATATGTGCAAATCATAGCAAAAACAAATCTATGCTTCATAAGAATTTATTAAAACTTTAGTTTCGACAAACACACCATACATTCTAAGAACTTTATTTTTGAGATAAGTACGTATCCTAGGCGGGAAGCATAATTATACTGTGGTGGAAGTATCATTGTGCTCTCGGCCAAGAATATATGTTTATCTCAAGAGTATATTTCTTAGAGTCTCACGCGGAAATAAATTCTCCATTGGAGTCTTGGTAAGAGAATCAAAAAGAGTTGCAAATAAGACTGTTAAAGGGATGCTGGAGTAGATTTTTTCACCGACTTTGGTCTGAATTGAATTTCGGGAGATTCAGTATCTTTTGCCAAAAGTAAACAGACTTGAAAAATAAAGAAAATCGTAATTTTGTAAACCTACCGAAAACCAATATGGCCGCTCGAACTGTCAACACCAAATATTTCGTACTATATAAACATTTCTAGACATCACATTCAAAAGAAGAGCATGGATGCCGATTCTATGAGGTTCTTCGCATTTTTTAAGACTGTTGGATTGGCGATAGCACCAAAGAAGCGCATGTAGTTTGTAAAGTACGTTTACGCAGTTTGTTCGCGATCAGAGTAGGTCGCGAAGAGCGTGAATCAGGTTTCACCATTAGAACACAGGTGGCGCCGACGTAGTCTGTTTACTTTTGGAACAGCTCCGAGCCTTTGCAATGCGAACGTAGTATACACTATATATGGATTTGGCTTGTGTAGTCGACATTCTGATGGTATGGAATATTCAGAAATCATCACAGAATTGACGCCCGGTCTAATTTTACATATCTAATTTCCAGAAACAATTATATCTAACAGCAAAGGTCTGTTGCCATATCGTGTGCGGCCATATTGAATTTCGGGAGATTCAGTATCTTTTGCCAAAAGTAAACAGACAACTGACGTCGGCGCCATCTGTGCCATAATCGGGAAACTTACCGGTCAAAGTCGATAGAAAAATCTACTCCAGCATCTCCTTAATTCTCGAAAAGAGTCTGTCTGACTCACGGAAAGAGTCACGCATATGAACCGAAGCAGTACACTTGCCGAAAAATTGAGAGACTTTTTCGGAGTCAATGGCTGTATTTCCCAAAAAAAATAACGCGATGTCAGCACTAAAAAAATGATGAAATCGACATTCTTCGTGCATGCGTAAGATTTTTTTCTCCTACGCATCCGCAATTCGGTTTCATTAGTCCCTGGGGAGGATAACAGTTCATTTCTGCCCGGCGGGAGTAATGAATATTGTACTGTACATGCGTACTTTTCATTGGTTAAAAAGGAGCAATTTTTACTGCCTTGTTGCAAGCACGGAATGTGGTTATCTATGGGCGGAATTGGGGAAACAGCCCCCAATCGTATGCAACACGGGAGTGAGCGTGATTCTCACCTTCGGTGATTTTTTATCTCACTTTGCTCAGACAGCAAACTTGACCTTCGGTATAAATCACGCACTTTCTCCCTTGTAGCATAAAACACTATTTTTTCCTGACTTTGACAAAATAGCCGCATTCCATACCTGTAACGCAGGCGCAAAACGCTGATTTGTAACCTCTGACTTTTCATTCCCGGCAAAAATCACAAACTTCCCTCGCGTGAAGCATAATATACTATTACAGGTCAGGCCGATTGCCAGAGGTTCTTTTTTGTGACTAAGTAAAAGAACCTCTATAAGAAACGCGATCCAGAAATACAGAACCTTTTTTAACCAATTTACTCAACGCCATGCGTAAAATTGGCTTACTCCATTTTATTATTAAAAGTATGTAGATAGTGAAGAGCGGGCCATAATGGCTCGGCCGTACGAACGAGACGGATCATGCTAGAATCTGGGTAAAATTTGATACATGAAAACAATAATTCGTACATTGACACGCGACATCCCGCTTAATGATTTGTACAAATATTTTTCAAATTAAAAAACACCAAGCTTTTCACTCGACGCAATGAGCGCGACGTAAACAAAAACACAACTTCAACACACATCGTGAGAGTTGTTAATTTACACAAATGTTCTTCATAACATAACGCACAATATAAACAATGACAAAGCCCTGAATTATTGCAAAAAATGTCAAACTCATCTGCGAATGCGAAAGAGGGCCTCTTTCGCAGCGGCTTGTATTCACAATCGACGGAATCGTGAATACGTTGCAATCCGTGTGAAAAATGGGCACACTTTTCGTGTGCTGATGTCGATGAGGATATCGTCGAATATATTTGTGAACCCGGCATTCAATATAATTCAAAATAAATATAATATGAGTTAAGTATTCGATGTAAAAAACAATAGATGTTTATGTTTTATTAAATTTTATTTCAAAGATATCATGAGATTAATATCATGGCAATTAAACCATAACATAATTATTTTACAATTTCAGTGTACACTGGCGCCATTTTGACGAGGTGTGCCATTATGCCCCTGTTCCCTCGTGCCCCGTAGCCATTATGCTCTGCGTTGCCATTTTGCCCCGCTCTCCCCTATGCAATGATTCTATTTCGGTCCAGAATTCATTTTTGCCTATAAACTTCTTCTCACCTTTTAAGGTTGACCATTTTTTCTTCCTCATAGAGAAAGCTTTGTTTTCGTGAAAAAAAAAATTTTCGAGATTTTAATGTCAAGACCCTCAGAATGGTCCCAAACGTCGAGAAAAGTGGTTTAGACAAAAGCTCTGTATCCGTGTGTGCGTGTATGTGTGTTTGTGTGTTTTGGGATTTGGTGCCGTTTGGGATTATTGGGATTTTTGTGTGTCGTTTGGGTTTTTTGGGATTTGGTGTCGTTTGGGATTGTAGGTGTCACAAATCGACTGGATAATTCAAATTTCAAAGCATTTTGAACATTTTGAAAAGTTCGTTTTTATATTGTACGTAAATGGACTACCATCAAACCATGATGTATACTAAATTTGGCGAGAATCGATAGGATGGTTTTAATTTTATTACAATTTCAATTTTTCTTTAAATGTCTGCAAAGACTTCAACTCCTGTAAATTCTGAGATATCCGACTGCAATTTCCGACATGATTTCACGATTATTGATTATTGATGATGAATTTAATCAAAGGAATTATTGATATGTTGGTAAATTTCGATTTGGGTGAATAAAAAAAAAATGCCGTCACGGAAAAATGGAGTTTGAAATTTTTCACAAATTTATCTTAAATTTTATTCACATATGAACTATCATCGAAAAACATTTGAGTACAATTTGAGATGCCGGGTTCTGATTTGGTCCACATATGGGCTATCATGGTGCAAGGTTTTAGTACAAATTTGAGAAAAATCGGTTACACGGTTAAAATTTTTCGACACTTTGAATTTAAAAAAAAATGTCTAGAGCATAAACAGGTCTGCGAAGTAGAACTTTGCAAATTACTTCCTCATTATTTTTCGCTTTTTAGAAAACTTCGCTTATGAGGAAACCAAAATGAGGAAGCAACGAATAATAAGGAAGCAATTTGCAAAGATCTACTTTGCAGCCTTTTTTACACAAATACATGTTTAAGATGATGCCTTATTTTTATTTATTTTATCGAATTGATCAACAAGAAAAATATATTGAAACATGAACGAACAAGGGGTACAGAGCGGGAGTCTGGTCGCTGGCATTGGCATGAACTCGAAATAGCGTATGCGCGGTTGCGCATTGCCACCGACATACCGTCGCATCATGCATACACAATATGTTGTAGTGCGCGTTTACGCCTCTACTCGATACGCGAGCAGACTACGCTCTACACTATACTTGAATCGGTTGCACACACACACACATGGCTGCAGATACTCACACCGATATAGATAGCTCGGGCTCGCTGCCACGCTGTCTAGGCGAGTGGACAAATCCGAGCCGCTTACATATCTCTCTCTCTCACTCTCTCTGAGACTCTGCACCCTCTTCTCCTGAATATTCCTACCATCCTGAATAATTTACTGTTCGCACGCCATGTTCGATTTTTTCGGTTGTACCGAATAGACTCCCATAAACACCAGTCTCCATCACTCTTAATACTGCAAATCACATCTCATTTAAGGAGATGGAGTCAGGTAAAAAAAATTGATTTTGGAAATTCAATATCATCCAAATACTATTGCATATAAAAATGCCCAACGCACTATATTGTTGGTACTCGATAAAAGGATTTTTTACTGTCGTCTGACTTGCATATGCTTTTCAGTATTATCTTAAGCAAGGTTCTTAGGTTTTCCATTCTGCGCATGATTCAAATCAAACTACTAGGCAGATTGGAATGGTTGACGTCTCATTTTCTTCTTCATGAAAAGATACACCGGCTAAATGGAGCAAACTATTTTTTTTCATTCTGAAAGCAAAGTTAATCACTGATTTAGAAAATAGCATAATATTTATTTATTAATAATTATGACACTTAAGAAATATTACCTTTTATTAAAATTTTCTCCATTTAGCCGGTGTATCTTTTCATGAAGAAGAAAATGAGACGTCAACCATTCCAATCTGCCTAGTAGTTTAATCTGAATCATGCGCAGAATGGAAAACCTAAGAACTTTGCTTAAGATAATATTGAAAAGCATATGCAAGTTAGACGACAGTAAAAAATCGTTTCATCAAGTACCAACAATATAGTGCGTTGGGTGTTTTAATATGCAATAGGATGTGGATGATATTGAATTTCCAAAATCAATTTTTTTACCTGACTCCCTCCCCTTAATTGACCGAAAAATGTCTGTCATTTTTTATTGCTGACGAAGAAAATTAGTGTCAATAGATTTTCTTCTATTTTATAAGTCTCGTCTGATTCAAAATAAATAAAAAATGTTACGTCAATGATAATTATAATATTCTTGTTAACTTTACACAAGTTACTTTTTACATTTTATTTGTGAAATTGCATTGTTATATCGGTTGAGGTACTGTATATATTAGACGGTAAAAAAAAATGTTTTTTTTTGCTTGTCACATAAATAAATAATAGTTTGGACCCTAATATTGACCATCGTGAAAAAGAATCTTCGGATCATTTTAAATACTACACTATACATAGCACCAGCTATTGTGCAGGAAAATAATGATATGTCCAAACGAATAATTCGATTTTCTACGTGTGAGTGAAACTTTTTTTAGCGTGCGTGTGTTTTTTGACAAGTACTACAATTAATCGAAAACTATAGTTTCCCGACGTCATACTGAAAAGTTTCGTTATATAGTTTTAGTATTCGCCTTAGTCTTTCACTTATGGACACATGCCAACAAAAGTTTTTTCTCTATAGTGTCGAAATGTTCTATTTTATAATCGTTTGAATCCTGCAAATTCTGACAGTGTTTCAACTCTCCTATTAATTTGTCTAATCTGTGAAAATTGTATCAGCTTCACTCCTATAGTTCTGTACAGTTCTCTTCTTGAACCATAAGCAATTCTGTACCATATACGACTGATTATTTATTAGGAGCAACTGGGGCTAGTTGATAAATGTTTAGTGCGCCATTTTTATTCTTATTTTTCGAGTAAATGGTTCGCAATATAAATTCTGAGATTTTATTCTACAACCAATTGTTTGTATTGTGTACAATTTTCAATCTAAATAGTATACTCATATTGAAAGGTAGAAATGCATGGATTGCATTGATCCATGTATATTGCATCCAGTGTATAGTCTTTGATTCTATGCACTACCTCGCGACGTGCAAGCTATCAAATGACATCTACCTAGGTTAGAATTATAAGCAATAGTCCAAACTTTAAAGATAAAAAATATTTAGAATATGATACGATGATATCATTTTGAATGCTATAATAAAAGTTCCGTTTACAACGCCTTAATTTATTTCTTAAATGTAACAATTCGCGTTTTGATCGTGCACTCAGAGAAACCGATTTGATGGGTTTATTTGCATCAAATATGGGATTTATTCCAAATAAATGAAACTTTCTTTCGATCAAATAAAATTTACTTGAAATCAATACGATTTATTTTTAAATGAAATAAATTCTATTTGATCTAAATAAAATCCTATTATTCTAGCGTTGAAGAAGAAAATTTATTTAATGATTGGTCTAATAGGATTTTATTTCGATCAAGTAGAATGTATTGCGTACAAATAAATCGTATCAATTTTTAATACGATTTATTTGATTCAAATAAAATTTCATTTATTTGAAACACATCCCATATTTGATTTAAATAAACACATCAAACCGATTTCTCTGTGTATATCCTTCAGTATTTTTACTATAAGTTGTAGTTTGATATGGTGAGCAAACCATTGCATTGTTTAAGAGATACAAGAAACAACCGGATTTTAACGTGAGTGTTTCAACTTGTCCTCTATTCCAACTAGCCCCGGTCTACTGTAAAATAGAATGTTTCAAATGTTAAGAAATCTGATATGCTCATTTGAATCTAAATTAATGAGTTGCGCGCGCGTGATTCATAAAATAACCAAGAATACTGCACGAGTGCTTCAAATCCAAGTCAAAGTGTATACAAATGCTTTCACGCATTTGAGTCTAAATAGTAAGAATCGGTAAAGGAGCGAGAATCACTCGAGTCTTATAGAAAATTCTTACCGGGTAACAACAGTCCAAGATTCATGAATAGAATTAGTAAAGCGTGAGAGAGCTGTATATACCAGAAGTTAGAGCGTGGGGTCTCTCGTACACGTGGAGATAGTACTAGTAGTAGTCGCTACAGTAGTAGTAGCAGCGTATAGACCAGACAGCGTGGCATCGCGGGCGAGCATATTCGTTAGAATATATAAAAGGAAAGTCAGGGATCGTGCAGTACGTGAGCTAGTCATCGAGCCAAGGAGAAGGGTGTGAACGTGAATTACGAATTCACACCGCTGCTTCAATGCACGCATGTGCATACGGTATTTTACGTAAATTCACATTGCATTAGACAAAACTCCTTCGCATTCGACGAATCCTATATACGCGACTCGGGCGTTATACGTTGCAAAACTTGTTCGACTCCTTTTGGAGCTGGAATGAAAAAATGGCGTAACTCTTATAAAATAATAATATAGTATATAATACAGAGAAGTCAGCATATAAATCGGTCCAGAAGTTGATATTTTTAAGCTATTTTGTTTATATGCTAGAAATACACTCTTTGGATGAATGTGTTGCTGTATACTTGTGTATGTTTACCATACGTGAGATATCGTCATGTGAGACACATATCGAATATATTGCACTTTATTTGTATGGTGCATTCATTTTTTTATTTTAAAAATTTTTTATTTTGAATTATAAGTAATTTATATGCAAATTATAGTTAAACACATTTTTTGCTTCCTCATACAGGAAGCTTTATTTAAGCAAAAAAAAATTTTCAAGGTTTTCATGTCAGGACACTCAAAATGGTCCAAAACCACGAGAAAAGTGGTTTCAAAAAATGCCCGGATGTGTGTATGTGTGTGTGTTGCACGCTTGCAAAATTCAAACCGCTATATCTCGAAAACGGCTTTAACTATCGTGCTGAAATTTTGCACGCTGATAGAGGAGCAACGCCCCTTTCTATATATATATATATATTTTCGAAAAAATTGAAAAACAAATTAAAATTTGATAAGCCTTTCAATTTTTCGAAAAATGTCTGTATGTTCTCTAATTTCCGCAATTTTTAGCTAATGAGCTAAATAGTTCTGGACAAATAGAGGAATGAAAAATGAAGGTCAGTATTGAATTTGAGCGAAATCCATAAAGAGGTTTAGATTCGATAACATTCTTAATTTTCGAAAAAAATTTGTTTTCGTTTTTATTCAAGTTAAGTTCGACCAAACCTGCTCAAATCTTTTGCAAGGTAAAATTAACATCCAGTTGTAGTAGATATCGAATTTGGTGAAGATTGGTAACGTGGTTCTGATTTTATAAGACATTACATTTTTCAAAAAAATTCTATATGTTCTCTAGCTGCCATAATTTTTTAGATAATGAGCTTAATCAGTTTTTGACGAATAAAGCAATGAAAAATGACGATCGGTATTGAATTTAAGCGAAGTACATGAAGCGGTTCAAATTTTATAGAATTTTGAATTCATGAAAATTGTTGTTTTTGTACTTCTTTAATTAGTATTTAAAATAAGGATACAAAGTAGAAATTTGCACATTGCTTCGTCAATAATTTTTCATCTTTCGCAAAGCTTCCTCTATGAGGAAGCCAGAAATAAAATAAAGAAACTAAAGAGACGGCGTTGCGAAAGATGACAATTAATGAGGAATCAATGTGCAAAGTTCTACTGTGCATCCTTTTTTTATATATCTTTTTATATAGCGAATGACCCAAAATGTTTATCTATGGAAAGACTGGATGGACGGATTATTGAGTGTAGAGATGAATTGCAGAGGCGAGAAGGGGGCGGAAAATATTAAATAACAATGATCTCCCATGTACGAATCTCAAACCGGCTGGGTCTTGGCGCAGTACCGTTGCCAACGTTGACGGTACTGGCGAGTAATACTGGGGAGGTATTGTAACATTACAGACTCAACGCTGGCGCAACGTTGGGATGATCATACCGGTCCTATGTTTGCCCCTTGGTATTGGCATGGTACTGGCTAGCGGTACTGGTGAAGTACGTTGGGCCAGTACTGGACCAGAGTTGAACCGTAGTCCCGAGGAGAATCTTCAGTCTGTACAGTGCCAGTAAGGTTTTTCTAACGATGCCGGTGCTGGCAACTAATTCTGGTAAGGTACAACCGATACTGAAGAGGTATTGACTGAACGATGGCACAACTCCGGGATGATCATACCGGTCCAACGCTTACCTCACGGTATTGCGCCGACACTGAGTGTGAGCCGTTGGGCCGAGGTCCAGTTTCAGAAGCGAGCCAGTACCGAACCAGAACCGAATATTAATATTCATATTATTATTAAATTTATATATTACATAATAAAAATATGTTATGATATTAATTATATTGGTAATATTATTGTAGTAATATTAAAAAAAGAAAAAAAGTGATTCCTTTACAATTACAATTTTTCCGTGATGCTCCCTGAGAAGTGATGTGTGGGGATTTGAACCTAAGACCTATCGACCTACCTAACTACCTATCTACCTAAGAACGTACACGCTAACCACTAGACCAAACCGACTATATGGATTTCTGATACTAGACTTTCATAAAGGTTGCTTCGAGTATAACAATCACAGAAATATAGACGGATTTGAGTAAAAATATGCCACCCGGTATTTTCGAGGTCGCTGATTACGAATCTGATCTCAAAATTGAGAGATTCAAAATGGCGGAGCCAATATGGCGGACCGAAAATGCTAAAAGTAACGTGGTGTGAATAAGACTCCGTACCCGAAAGCTATTTATGTCGTTGACTACGAACCTTAACTGCACATTAGGAAATTCGAAATGGCGAATCCAATATGGCGGACCAGATATTAAAAACCGTTTCGATTTAGATGAAACTCAACACCCATAGGTTTTCGCAGTCCCTGATAACGAATCTGAATACGAAATTCACGAATTAAGTCACGGGTCCAAGATGGCGTATCGAAATGCAGAATTTCAAAATGGCAGACCAAAATGTAAACCGTAACTAAATTTCAATCAGAGACTGGATACGTAAAGGATTTCGATGTTACTTTATACGAATATGAATACAATTTTCGGCCAGCGTTGGGACAGTGTAACTCCAGTACTCTAACGAGTCTTGGATATCCGTCGACATTATTATAAAGTCTGTATAAAACACAAATTTCGGTGCAGTATAATGCCAGTACTTAGTTGTATGTCAGGCTGATACTAGCAAAGTTTGCTCTATAACAATAAAATAAGTTTCGGCCTAGTCCGGGCCCAGCACTCGGACAGCTCTCGGCGGTGTTCCGGCAATATATTCAACCAGTACAACGCACACCTGTTGGGACAGTATTACCCCAGTACTCAGTCGAATGCCAGGTTAGTATTGGCAAAATTTGCTTGCCGACAAAAAGACGAGTTTCGGCAAAGAGGGCTCCCAGTACTTGGACGACTTTCGCCGGTGGTCTGGAAATATATTCAGCCAGTACGAAGGACAACTGTCGGAACAGTATTATTTCAGTACTCAGTCGCATGTCAGGGTGGTACTGGCAAAGTTTGCTCGCTGACAATAAGATGAGTTTCGGCCTAGTCCGGGTCCAGCACTCGGACAGCTCTCGGCGGTGTTCCGGCAATATATTCAGCCAGTACAACGCACAACTGTTGGGACAGTATTACCCCAGTACTCCGTCGAATGCGAGGCTAGTATTGGCAAAGTTTGCTTGCTGACAAAAAAACAAGCTTCGGCGAAGTCCGCTCCCAGTACTTGGACGACTTTCGCCGGCGGTCTGGAAATATATTCAGTCAGTACGAAGGACAACTGTCGAAACAGTATTATTCCAGTACTCAGTCGTATGTCAGGGTGGTACTGGCAAAGTTTGCTCGACGACAATAAGATGAGTTTCGGCCTAGTCCGGGTCCAGCACTCGGACGGCTCTCGGCGGTGTTCCGGCAATATATTCAGCCAGTACAACGCACAACTGTTGGGACAGTATTACCCCAGTACTCCGTCGAATGCGAGGCTAGTATTGGCAAAGTTTGCTTGCCGACAAAAAAACAAGCTTCGGCGAAGTCCGCTCCCAGTACTTGGACGACTTTCGCCGGCGGTCTGGAAATATATTCAGTCAGTACGAAGGACAACTGTCGAAACAGTATTATTCCAGTACTCAGTCGTATGTCAGGGTGGTACTGGCAAAGTTTGCTCGACGACAATAAGATGAGTTTCGGCCTAGTCCGGGTCCAGCACTCGGACGGCTCTCGGCGGTGTTCCGGCAATATTTTCAGCCAGTACAACGCACAACTGTTGGGATAGCATTACCCCAGTATTCTGTCGAATGCCAGGCTAGTATTGGCAAAGTTTGCTTGCCGACGTTAAGACGAATTTCGTTGAAGCCCACGCCCAGTACTTGGACGAACCCCGGCTGAGTGCCGTCCATGTTATCATGGACGTACTGGCCACAAGTACTGACGCAGCATGGTGCCAATTGTTAATCGGTGATGTGACAACACTGTCCAACGCCACTTGGCGGCCAATTCCGTTTTAGTACTGGACCGTATTGGCAACTCTGGCAGTATATCAGAATTCGTACATGGGGCAAAATAGAATGTTTATCGAGGGACAGGTTTTAACAAAAAAACGGAATGCTTTTATCGAACCAATGCCTTCCTCTGAAATAGGCATTTTCAAAATCGCGCTGCCTACTGGCTTAGGCATTATATTCGCATTAATGTTATTTCTGAAAAGTGCATGATATTGCCAATTCGTAACCGTACATACGTTATCAGCCTTTTGCATATGTAAGCATTGCTGATGGATAGAAAGAAGCGAGACGATTTATGTATCAGTAGAGCAAAAAAAAAAAACGAATAATATTAATGAAAAAAGTTGTCAAGCGAAAAATACATTTTTTTTGTATTATGAAAATAAAATACGTTTACAAACCAGAAGATTCCAATTTCTTTCTTGAGCTAATACTTAAAAGTAATCTTGAGGCATGCGACGGAAAGACTATAATATTCTAGTATCCCATTAAAGGAAATCCCATACAAATAACCCAAAACCCACACCTTACTTTGACTTCAGATTCGTAATTAGTTCAAGATTCAAAACCATCCAGCAATGCAGTTATGCGATACGTGTAACACGTATCGCACCAGTATGGTCACATTGCTGGACGACATGTCTGGCGACAGCTATAATAATTTACTCGGCAACTATATGACAGCTTTCTTACAAGCCATGGCCAGTACTGATTCGACTGGTAGGCCGAGTGTTGGTGATATTTTTTAGCCAGTAAGAACAATAAGTATTGGGGCGTTATGACCCCAATACTGAGTCACAAGCCAGGCTGGTACTGGCAAAGTTTGCTCACCGACAATAAGACGAATTTTGTCCTAGTCCGCGCCCAGTACTCAGACGACTATCGGCAGTGTTCTTGCAATATTTTTAGTCAGGACAAAGCACAACTGTCGAGACAGTATTATTCCCGTACTCAGTCGCATGTCAAGCTAGTACTGGCAAAGTTTGTTCGCCGACAATAAGACGAGTTTTGGTCAAGTCCGTGCCCCGTACTTGGACGGCATTCGTCGGTGGTCCGGCAATTTTTTCAGCCAGTGCAAAGCACAACTGTCGGGACAGTACTGCCCCAGTACTCAGACGCATGCCAGGCTAGTATTGGCAAAGTTTGCTCACCGACAATAAGACGAGATTTGGCCAAGTCCGCGCCCAGTACTCCGACGACTTTCACCGGTGCTCCGGCAACATTTTCAGCCAGCACAAAGGACAACTGTTGGGACAGAATTACCCCAATATTGAGTCCTAAGCCAGACTGGTACTGGCAAAATTTGCTCACCGACAATAAGATGAGTTTTGTCCTAGTCCGCGCCCAGTACTCAGACGACTATCGGCGATGTGCCGGCAATATTGTCAGCCAGCACAAAGCACAACTGTCGGGACAGTACTGCCCCAGTACTCAGACGCATGCCAGGCTAGTATTGGCAAAGTTTGCTCACCGACAATAAGACGAGTTTTGGCCAAGTCCGCGCCCAGTACTGCGACGACTTTCACCGGTGCTCCGGCAACATTTTCAGCCAGCACAAAGGACAACTGCTGGGATAGTATTACCCCAATATTGAGTCGTAAGCCAGACTGGTACTGGCAAAATTTGCTCACCGACAATAAGACGAGTTTTGTCCTAATCCGCGCCCAGTACTCAGACGACTATCGGCGATGTGCCGGCAATATTGTCAGCCAGCACAAAGCACAACTGTCGGGACAGTACTGCCCCAGTACTCAGACGCATGCCAGGCTAGTATTGGCAAAGTTTGCTCACCGACAATAAGACGAGTTTTGGGGAAGTCCGCGCCCAGTACTCCGACGACTTTCACCAGTGCTCCGGCAACATTTTCAGCCAGCACAAAGGACAACTGTTGGGACAGTATTACCCCAATATTGAGTTGCCAGCCAGACTGGTACTGGCAAAATTTGCTCACCGACAATAAGACGAGTTTTGTCCCAGTCCGCGCCCAGTACTCAGACGACTATCGGCGGTGTCCCGGCAATATTGTCAGCCAGTACAAAGCACAACTGTCGGGACAGTACTGCCCCAGTACTCAGACGCATACCAGGTTAGTACTGGCGCAGTTTGCTTGCCAACAATAAGACGAGTTTCGTCCAAGTCCGTGCCCAGTACTTGGACGACCGCTGGCTGAGTGCCGTATATTTTGTCTTGGAAGTACTGGCCACCACTACTGGCGCGGTACGGAGCCAGAGGTTGATCAGTACTGTAACAGCACTGCTCAACGACACTTGGCGGCCGATCCCGTTCCAGTACTGGACCGTATTGGTAACTCTGGCAGTATACCTGAATTCGTACATGGGCTGTGGTAAAATACATTAGAAGTTGGTGGTGGTTTGGATTATGTGGATTGAAACATGAGGTGTACTAGGAAAGAAATGGAGGAGTGAGAAGTCAAAATTGGCGAGACATATGCAAAATTAACTGGAATCTTCGTAAACATCAGTTTTCGTGTAAAAATTAAATCGCTGGACGAGTGCGACGAGCATGGATTATTTGGTGTGACAAGGAGAGGAAACTAACTGCAGATATTTCGAGGAAGAAGGAATGGAAGCTGAAATCGGTAAATTACCAAACGTGGAACTGTGGCCCAAAGGCATTTGAGGGATATTGACAGATACGAACGTAGTGATTGTATGAAGCGCAACCGATTAAAACGAAGGAATCTGATGGAAATGACTTTATAAGGATGTGATTATTCCTGGAAAGATTGTGGAGAAATGATTTTGGATATGTTAAGGTAAGGAATGTTTTTATTAAGGCGGATGTGGAAATATTGTATAATTGAAAAGAAGTAGAAGGGGGAATGTAAAAGTTGAGAAGCCATATATTGAATAAACTATCTATCTATAGCGAATGACCCGAAAATGATATGAATATATATAAAAGATAGTTTTTTATAAAAATTATGTAACAAGTAGAGAAAATTGACGGAAAATAAAACAGTTTTTGGTTCGAATATATGTGCCTAAGCTGATTTTTTTTAGCTATTCATGATCAGTGGAAATATAGGTTCGTCCTCAATAGATGTTTTCAATAATTATTATATAGCGAAAAATAAAACGGTTGGTTACGATTAGATTAGGATTAGAAGACATTTTGTCTTCCCCACCAAGATCTTAATAACTACAACCAATTACTTTGAGAATAAATTTGGTTTTCATGTCGCATTTTTTATTTTGTGCTTCATTGATTGTTTTTTACAAAGATCTGCACATACATAAAACATATGTATCAAAGTTAAATAAATCGGTCAATTAAAATTATTTTCATTGACGTCGACGAAATAATTATTTACCTTAACTAGATAGTTATTACACTGAGAAAAATGTAGAGTTAATTTAACTATATAATGTGTTTCCCAGAGGACCCATAGATGTTTATAGATTCTGAAAAGGTATAATCATTGAATTTACTACAATTATATTTACTACCAGTTTTCATCGGTTTGCTAGAATTATTTAACATAATCGTTTCCTCTGAAAACCTATTCCATATCGTAGAGCTTACTAAACTCGCTTATTCACTGTGTGAAATTGCTCTCAAAGCCGATATTTAATATACTTCAAATAGATTTTTATGTAATTTCTAAAACAATGATTTTTTTTTCCTTACATAGAAAAGGCGTATATTTATGGCTCTGCTATTAGTATTTCTAACAAAAAAAAAAATAAAATAAAAAAAACAACAGTACCATAATGTACTACTAGACTATAACTCTATGAACGTACACAGATATAATACGGGTTTATAACTATAGACAACTGTAACACGAGATAACTGTATTTGGACGGAAAAAAATAATTGGTTGAATAGGCTCCAAACGACAAAATTGGTTGGGACAATAAACTAGTTAGTTACAGAAATAAATCAGTTAGTTGTGGCGATAAACCAGTTGGATGGATCCGCAAATTAATTGGTTGGCAATTAACGAATTGAGTGTTACAACCAACTAGTTTCTTGGTCCAACCAAAAAATTTGTTGACTTAGCCAACTTAGTCGCTTGAAGCATATTTAGCCATGCCAATGGTCAGGGCACCCAATTATTTCTCTCTGTGCGGAGTTATTAATTTTATAATACGACTGATATTAGAAAAGTGCAGACCTTTCATCGCTAATAAGTGTGGTATATGATGATCATCTAGTATTGAAGTTATATCGCCGAAATGTTCAGTGTCGTAAAGTACACTTTTACAACACCGAAATTGCTGTACATAAAACATGAAAAAAAATTGATAAAAGTAACAAAAAATAGAGAAATAACTACTAGCAAATTCTATTAGCAAAAATAGGTGACTTCACAATGGTTTAGTCAAGGTTTTCTAGACCGTAATTCGAAAACATTTATTTAATTTAAATGCTCAATACACAAACAAACTTTAAAGGGTGAACAGTCATAGCTCTGTAGGTAAAAAAAAAAGTTGCCACGGTCCTATTCGCAAGACGTGATTTCCTCATCATTCATGTGTATTTCTGGCATGAAGTTTTTATCGCGAAATTACTGGAGTATAGTTACGAATTACATGAAAAGAAATTTTGAAATTTCGTAGATTCATTTGAATTTACGTTCACTATCAGAATTCGTTACCATGGAATTTAAAAATTTGAGTTCTAATGTGTGCGTGATGCAAAAACACGTATTCGCAAGGTGGCGGTGTGTAAAAAAGAATGACAACTCACGTCTTTCTCTCGTTTTGGTCGTATTATTGCCGTCGCTCCGATAGTTTGACAGGTCCGATTTACATTTCGGTAATTTTTATATTAAAGTTTGCGAAAGTTATGGTGTAGGAGAGAAAGTTCGCCATTGAACCATTTTACGAAAAATACTTGAAATTGTCTAAAACAAGTTTCTAAGCACAGTGGAAGAGAGGTCCATTCATGAAATCCAAGTGTCATGAATGGACCACCTGATTACGCATGTTATTAATATTCAGTTTTACTTCTACACAACTGTACGTCACGAGAGAATGGCATACACTGTTTATATTACACATATATTGTTTTGTCGGTGTTCGCGACCCGCTAGTCATAATATTTGTAGTATCCACTGCGTCGTTAATCCCACTAGATTTGTCTCTTTGGCTTTGATAAGTCATCACCGACGTTTTATTTAATGTTTTTGACCACAGGATACAAAAACTCAAATCATTGTACAATCGTAAATAACGGAAAATAAAAGATTCATGATAAGCGATTGATGCTTAATTCTAATGGGTAAGTCTACGCTTACGATGTACAAATGGCTATTAAGTGCGTTTTGTACTGTCCTGGATATTCAAGTTTTAAGCGGTCCAACGGTGTTTACAAGATTTATTGTGTTTCGGGACGGTACAGACATACAGACAGACAGAAATGAGTGAATGCTTAACCTGGAATCTCGGGCACTTAATACATGTATTTTCATCAAAATCTCAGCGTCCATTTTTTTATTCGTATTTTGTATGTTATGAGAAAGTAAAAAAAAAACCACTAAAGATTAAACAAAATGTTCCCTTTGGCAAATAATCATAACGTTATTTCTTTGCGTATAGGCTGACGGGAACTACAAGTATTTGTGACTTCCCAGAATACCAAAGCGAGTTGGCAGACCATGCAAAACACCGAGTTGCATTGCTCTCTCGCTCGCTATCCTTACCTTCTGCTTTTCCTTTTTCCATTCGTTAAGATGCTGTGCGGTGGCATCGCCGCTAGATTTCTCGGTAAGATAATTGAGATTCCGCGCTCTCACCGGCACCACCTGCACACGAATATCCCATTGTCCGTTGCCGCTCGATAAGATACGATAATGCTACCGGTCTATCGATACTGCCATACACACATATACATATATATATATATATATATATATATATTGATATACATATATATCACATTATATAGTTTAATCCTTCGTTTGCAAACCGGAAGTATTGTCACTTCCGAATGGTGTCGCGATTACCTTTATCGTAACGAGCTTGTAGAAGATCGAATGCACTTATGTTACGACAATCGATTAAGCTATGACTGTGGGAAAATTGTAACAAGGCACAAAGTAAACGGTTTACGACCGATAAAATCGGGGAGTCACACTTGAGGGCCTGTCGTCCCAGCGGTTCAAGGCTGACCAAACCAGTCTCTTACTACTTGCAACTCTACAGCAACGCCCCCGCAAGAAACCACAGGCATACTATGTCTTATGATGTATAAGACGAGATACTTAAAATCCGCCGCTACGAATAGCAAAAATAAAAATTGTTACTAGGGAAAAATGATTGTTGTACAAGACCAACAGTGGTTGTTGTACTGACGGCGTTTTGGTGTCTGTACTTAGGTAAGTTAGTTTTCTTTATTTGCATTTCTCCCCCGTCTTCAGGCATTGCGCCTATACAAGGTCGGCCTGGTTTATCCTGTTTTTTTTACCTGAAAGTCTTATCATTAGTTTTATTTTGGATCACCTGAACTCCCCCCCCCCCCATATATGGCTGCAGCCGACGTTCCCTCCTGTATCGCATTTGCCTCTGGACGGAGCCCAAAGGACAGAGGGAAACTGCAGAAAACCTCTGTCGATACAGTCGGTCTCGGGATCGCTTCGCACTGTCAGAGCGAATCGTCTTTCGCAGAGAATTTAAACGCCGACTACAATTATACATATATATACACTGCTCGGAAAAAGGCTTGGTTCGAACAATCGAGCGCTTGGTTAAATATGCGCCAGCCTACACGCAAAAAAAGGCTTGGCTAGAACAACCAAGGCGCTTGGTTATATATGCGCCAGCTAAGTTATTGGTTAGACCAATCAAGTTAATTGTTAATCAACCAAGTTATTGATTGACTAACCAAGATAATTTAGTTGGTGTAAACAATAACTTGGTTGGTCTATCCAATAACTTAGTTGGCGTATATATAACCAAGCGCCTTGGTTGACGTAACTAAGCCTTTTTCTCCGTGTATTAATTGGTTAGATCAACTAAGTGGTTAGTTACGTGAACCAAGTTATTGGTTGTATTATGCTGTTAAAAAAATGTACTAGAAAATTACAGTACCGGATTGGAAGTTTTTATTCACAACCTGTACCATACATTTCTTGTCCATCTGTATTAGATATTTAAAGTAACAATACTAAAATAGATTTAAGAAATTTGCAAATTTATTATTACAAAATACTAGGAATATACATCCTGTATTTTTTTCGTATGTCGTTTGTAAATTTCTTACACATGTTTATTATAAAATCAAAAACCACCTACAATGAAAACAATGTTTTCGAATTTCTGAAATTACAGTTGTGGTTGACTAAAAATTTATTATCCACATTCAATAATTGTGTTCGAAAGACGCATGAAAATTAACTTCTTGGAAAATTCCATGACGATGAACTTGTAATTTTTATAGAGATAGGAAACTGATATTAAGAAATGAACTGAAATTTTACAATTTTAGTCATGCAATAACTAGATTACTACAGAAGTTTTGTAATTTTCATAAAAAATATTTGAAAATTTAATCTTCGCGTACATCAATTTACTCTATTGTTGTTAATTTTATTGTGAATGTTGTACTAATTATTATTTCACACATCAGTTTTGAAAATGTTATATTACTTGTGACAGTAAATTTACAATCTTTTTTAACAGTGTACAATGAACTTGGTTGTGGTAACCAATACTCTTCTTACGTTATAGACTTAATACTCTCCAGGGTATGCAAGATTCAAGATCATATGACTTAAGAGCTTCATCATGCCCTTGCCTTTTGGGCGATTCGACTTCCACTACACGGAAAAAACGGCTTCGATGGGCCAACTAATTATTTTTTAGTTGAGTGAAAATTTCTTGTCCCAACCATCAAGTTGGTCTGTGTAACGATCTGGTATTAGTCGCATTTATCATTCTGAGTTAGTTGACTTGAATAGATCACACAACGAATTTTATTCGTATTCCAACTAAATTAGATACACGGAAAGAAAATAGTAGTGCTGGCCACCAATACCAGCACATGCTGTGCCGCGTGTTAGTTACTGAAACTAAATCGGAATCGTAGTCTCAACTTTTTTCGATTGGTAACAAAAATAGTATGTATGACCAACAACTTGGTTCCTGCAACTATCACGGCTGCTATCCAATCCAAATGATTCATTACGCCAACCAACCGGTAAGTTGAGGTTATGATCTCAGCTCGTCATTATTACTATCGATACTCTACCAACGGGTTATAGTTTCTTCAACCAACTGAGTAGTTGGAGCTATTCTAGTTATTTCGATTGGTTGTCGGAACCAAGAAACCAGTTTTTACAACTACTTTTTTCTTTCCGTGTAGTTGGGGCCAACCAACGGTGGCGTTTTGCGCGATAGCCGCCATTGCTTTGTCATAGAAGATCGCGAAATCGCGTGAAGACATATAAAGTGACGAAGTTATACGAGACTGCAAAAAAAACTTCGAAGATTATGAGGTACAAAAACATTAGTGAGGTTTAATAAGCAATATTCGGTATCACCCGACGAAGTGAAGAAAACGGGTAGTGCTGTCGGCCAACTTTTGACAAAATGCGGTTATGTTCGAGGAACAATACACGGAAAAAAAAGTTTGGTTGTGGCAACTACGTTTTCGATTTGCTGTACACAATGTCTAAAAAATTAGTTGCCTGAACCATATCGAATAGTAACCACAACTATTCACGATTAGTTCTCATTAGTTAACCTAACTAATCCAATCGTTGGGACTACCACTCGAGTAGTTGGGACTACCATTCGAATCGTTGGTATTACCATTTGAGTTGCTAGGGAAATAGAATAATCGATTGGT
Source organism: Ephialtes manifestator (assembly GCA_963970395.1). Taxonomy (NCBI): domain Eukaryota; kingdom Metazoa; phylum Arthropoda; class Insecta; order Hymenoptera; family Ichneumonidae; genus Ephialtes; species Ephialtes manifestator. The sequence continues at coordinate 21,823,104 of OZ019970.1, read as the reverse complement.
TGTGTCAACTCATTTCTTGGTTATGGCAACTAATCTTTTTTTTCCGTGTACAGAGCCAACCAAGTGAAGATAGTTTAACCAATCAATTAAATCGCCGTCTGTCCCTCAGAGCACTAAGACGCTTGGTTGGGTCCAACCAAAATGTTTATATTTTGATGTCGCAAACACAGTTTGATCCATTTCACCATGATTTATTAGTGATTACAGAGAAATGCACCTGGACTATTAGTGCAACTGGGCCAATGACGCAGATTTTAAAACAAAACGTCTATCAAACGTTATAATTGTTTAATAAACCGCAATCTACTTTTAAACAAATCCCGTAAAAACATGAATTATCAAAAATTGTTAGATTTTATTTGTAAATAAAATTCACTGTCTTTTACGATAGGTTGAGTACATGTTGACATCGGAAATATGTCTGAGGATAGCCACCTGAAATAATGCTGAATATCCTAAAATTGTTGTTTATATATTCATCGCTTTTTTGCAAAGACGCTTTGAAAATTTAGCATTTATTTGATTAGTGTAAAATGCAAAAACCACTTTAACTGGGTTTCGATTTAAGAAAAGGAATTCTTGGATAATAAGACTCCGACCTAAATATATCGTTAGGACTTGACAAAGAAAAATACCGTGAGAGCTTGCATCCTGGGAGCGGTTCATAGAGGTGGGAACGTGTGTGAGAGTTGCATTTACTCGTTCGGGATAAGAGAGCTGTCGTTAATACTACTAGCTTGTTGGCACGAAGGAGGAGAGAGCCAGAGTCAACGCGTAACATGCAATGCAAGAGAGCAGAGGCGAGTGGTCTGACTGGGAGAAAAGGACGGAGAGAAGGATAGTGAGATGCTATGCAACGTTCGTGCCTATACTAGTTATCTGCTATCGCCGGGCGGTAGGTGCCAAGCGGTCTGTCGTATCGCATTCCTGTTGCTATTGTTGCTGATGCGGCGGCTGCACCTATATAGAGGAGAAAGAGCACAGTGGAGAACACTGTTCAGTTAATGTTTTAAGTCAGATTAGTGATGTGAGGAGATTGAAAACGTTCCAGATACTCAGTATTATTTGATACAAGGTATTTTTTTTATAAGATGAACCTCAGGATTGACAAACATGTTCAATTTTGTGCACACCTCCAAACAAGCTAGAAACTTCTAGTGAGGTACCTAATAGCAGAACTGCAAAATAATACGTTAGCATAACACATTTTATAAATGAATTAATATCAACATACTTTTTGTAACACACGCACGAAAAGGCCCGCTTTTTGTGCTCGTAAAGTGTGGCGAAAGTGGCACTTTATAATCTTGTTGTAGATACTTTCCCGCACACTTTCACCACCCTTTACAGGCACGAAAGCGTGAGTTGTTGGGCATTTGTTACAATAGTACTTTATGTAACGCATGAGTACATAAAGTATTATTACTTTAGACATTTATTACAATAGTTCTTTATATAGTGCATAGTCAAGGATACAATAAGAATGTTACGCATGTGCTAGTCGGGCAGATTTCACTTCTCGCACTAGTCCTTTTTTCTCGCGCACGCTTTTTGCACACTGTTGCGACATAGCGTTCATGACTCTACAAATGCAGTTATCTTCTCGCTTTACAAATGAGCGAGAATAAACGTAACAACCTGTTCATTGCACCGCTTTTTCTTTTACTCAATTATCTATCCATTTTTGCTTCCTCATAGAGGAAGCTTTGATCTGATGAAACTTTTTTTTTAAATATCGCCATGTCAGGACACTCAAAATGGTCTGAAATCGCGAAAAAAAAGGTAGAACCTTGCACATTGCTTCCTCATTGTTTTTCGCTTTTTAAAAAGCTACCTCTATGAGGAAGTATGTTATTCAATTTTGGCTTCCTCATAGAAGAAGCTTCGTAAAACGCGAAAAAGGAAGCAATGTGCAAGGTTCTACTTTGCATTCTTGTTTTAATTAGATAAATAAACATGTTATGAATTCGCTTTTTCTATTTCGTTATTCCGTTATTTCGTTATTATTAGAGCATTTCCGAAAGTAAATGTGATAACGTATATTTAAAAAAATCATTCAACATTCCATAAAATCAAAAATTTCATACCGTTCGTGACTAAATTATACATATATGTACAATGACTGAATATTGTTTCATTTATATACAAAATTTGCGCTCGCTATCTCAAGTTTTGCAAAAGTTACAATAGAACGATAATGTCAATTTTTAAAAAAATTCAAATTTCCATAAAATCTGAACCACTTTATCGATTCGAGCCAAATTCAATACCAAACAACCTTGAGTGCACCTGCTCTTATAACCAACTATTTAGCAAAACAGACTAAATTTTACGAAAGTTAGAGCGCGCAACTCCTTTTTTAAAAAAATTCAAAATGGCATAAAATCGAAATTTTCGCACACATGTTGTCGAAAATTGCTACAGTTGCAGAGGGTCTGCTGTTGCACTTGTGTACCAAATTTGAGCTCGATATACACATACACACACACACACACATACATACATACATACAGTAGAGCGTCGCTTATCCGAACTAATTGGGACCGACTATCGTTCGGATAATCGAAAATTCGGATGATCGAACATCAATATTTTGTGAAAGGGGAGGGAGGAACTGAAACGCTTAGAATATTTGAATATATACGTATAATATAATACATATATGTTTATAATATGTATGTATTTATCGAAAATTAATATTTTTAATATATCATTGTTAGTATATATCATATATTCTGATAAGACCGCCGGACTCTACAGGGTGAGTCTTAACTATTAGTTAACCCATGGAGAATAAATAGGGTTCATCATTCTGAGTAAAAAAGTATTAGGGTGCAAATTAAAAAAATCACAATTGGCGGAGATACAGGGGTCTGTCGTTCAGCCAATCGCAGTACGGCTCTAAAAGAATAGAGCGGCCACGCCGAGACGCCGGCAATGCTAGAGAACTTCGTTGGGCTTCGTAAGTCAAATGTGCTATAAGTTAAATGACAGTCGCGGGCGAATTCGTGCGCGAGAGCACGATAACTCGAGAATGCATGAGTCAGAGAGAGACGTATATCAAAACAGATACTTTCTCTGATGATATCTAAAAAATCAAAGAGGCAATCGATTTAAAATTTGGACACAAGTTTGGGAAGAAAATTGTCTTCTCAACACATTTTCTCGGCTTTTTTTCATTTCATCATCCATTGTTATTAAGCGAATTCTTTCTAATTAAAACCTATGGCGTTATTGCATGAACAATTTTGCCATTGAATATTTCCTAAGTATGGTAGGCTATCAGAACGGTGCCATTTGAATACATCGTCCGTAGGATTATAATTGTAATTGTAATTAATGTAGCGTGTCATTTTCTGTTCAATTTGAAGACAACTGTAAAGACACATTTGAAAACAAATTTGAAGACAAATTTAAAGACAGATTTGAAGACAGATTTGAAGACAGATTTGAAGACAGATTTGAAGACAGATTTGCATACAGATTTGAAGACAGATTTAGTCGGTAATACGACGTGTCGTCAGACTGCCATAATGTATGTCAGTATCTGACTTCATATGTGACGGCATGGCGTGCTGCATCCGTCACTTTGCCCAGGCACCGGACAGTCGTCGCATCGACAAACGTCCATCTGGACAATTTTTCTGCAAATAATGCAATACGTGTGCTTTGACACCAGAAACAGGTGTTATGGCTCTTATATCCAAAATACGCTAATAGTCCAGTAACCCGACGTCCTAATAAAGAGTTCGAGCATATCAATAAGTCGGGGCAAGAAATTGTGTACAATGAACGTCTCACAAAAAAAAAACATGGACCGTCGAAACATATCGAAATTCTGAAGTCAGTTTATTAGCCTCGTGATTGTTCAGTTATGATGGTGATTTTGTAGAGCTAACTTCATTCGTATGTTTTGAGCTGTACAGTCACATATCGGGAGCGCGACGCCTGTATTCGTTGGTCAGATAGACACACCTAACCTAAATGTAAACGCAGTCGTAGCGAGCTGTAAAGATGCATATATCTGATGTAATATTGAGAAAAGACAAATGAAAATAATTTGAAGCAGTGCGAGCAAAGCGAACGCGTTGGTACTAGTTAAACTATGGTCGAAGAATTCAGAATATTTGAATTATTCATCATGTGGATACGTATCATTTAGTAAAGCACATTGGTAATACACATGATTTGCAAGCGTATAGTTATTAGGCTTTACCAGACCGTGCCATATTTTCCAAATGTTTTTTGGCAACTTTTGTTGACGGCGTGCGAGGCAATTCTGTCAAGAACTCGACACCACCACGGAGTCTCATGTAATCCGGCAGTTTGGTCGCCACCAGCTCTACAAGCTCTTCTTTCGTAACCTGTATTTGTCGAAAAAAAGTTGACTTGATTTAATAGTATATTCTACTACAAGGGCAGAAAGTTTGAAATTACTGCAGTTCAGGGCTTTCAAACTTCTGCCCGTGTGATGTATACTATGTTTCTTTATAGCCGATCGAAAGTACGATGTAGTTATCTCAAGACGCTGCCGCGGCTCTTGATAGATTCATGTTTGGATGCCTGCCCCGACATTTGCCGGCACGAGCGAAGCGAGTGCTGCTGATCGGGGAGGCAGGCATCAAATAAAAGAGAATAGCAAATATAATTATAGTTTTAAAAAAATATATATTCACTTATACAATTTTCTGTCTGTATTATTAAGTCTGCCTCTGCATCGAAATCTCGTAATACTTCTTCCTCGTTCATAGATTCGTCGGTCGAGATCATTTTGATTAATATTTTCTTTAAAATACGCTTTGAGGTTATAAACAACTTAAACACGTATTAGTGACTAGTGACTGACGGCAGTCGGGGCAAACGCGGCAGTTTCCGTACCGGTGCGCATGAAACAAATTTTTGCTCCCGCTTTGACAGAGGGCGTGCGTGTAGTTCTGCCAATGCGTAAATATTAGATTTTCTGCTTCGAAATTGATGCCGGAAATACGTACTTTCGATCGAGGTATAAAGAAAAATTATATTAACTATTTTGGTTTGCGTATTTGCGATTCTGAATGTATATTTATTTTTAATTGACGATAACTAGGTTTATAAAATATTGTAAACTTACTTCAGCGTCTGGCCTCTTTACCACAAATGCGATCGGATGTTCACAATCGATTTCGTTAGGCTTGGCTACGACACAAACCTCGAAGACTGCGGGATTTTTTAGCAGGACCTGTTCAATAATTGCAGGTGAGACACGATAATTTCTGTACTTGACTAAATCCTTGATTCTATCAGTAACATAAACGTTGCCCTCTTTGTCGTAGTGAACGAGATCACCGGTGTGCAGCCAGCCTATCATCCATATAATCATTGCATTATTAATCCGTTACTAATTCTGTTATTGTTTTAAACTGCGACGTTATACCTTCAGCATCGATTGTTTCACTCGTGGCCTTAGGATTTTTGTAGTAACAAGTCATCATGAATGGAGACTTGAAACAAGCCTCACCCGCTTGATTGGGACCCAATACGACCCCACTCTCAGTATCAATCACTTTCATCTTGAAATTTTTTACTATTGTTCCGCAAGAACCACACTTGGAGTGCTGATTATGTTGTTCAAGAACTCCACCCAATTCGGTCATACCTTTTGGGCAATAAATCATTATTTTTATTTTAATAATAAGATCACAGATTAGCTTATGAAATGTGGGAAAAATACATCTGTGCAACATTTCATTTTAGCTCTAACTGATTTGTTTATTGAAATTATTTTACTTAATATTATTCATAATCGGTTCGTCGTACCATACACTTGACGGATGCTGGTCTGAGGGAAATTTACAGCCAGTGCTTTATGTATCTCTTCTTTCACAACACCTCCAGTAATGTAAAGGTACTTCAATGAGGCCAAATCGTATTTGGTTCTTGCTGGTGCCTTTTGAAGTCTGACAACATAGCTCGGTGTCAGAAGTATCCAGTTTATCTGATTGGTTTGTTAAGATAATTTAGTAAATGGTTAAAATATTTAAAACATTTTTGCTGGGCATTATTGAGTAGAAAACAGGATTTTATTTATTTTAAAAATGCTGTAACGTACCTTTAATTTTTCGATAAGCTGGCAAGTAGTTTCTTCCGAAAATTCCGGATATATGATTCTCGTCTCGCGTGATACAATACCTCTTACCATGCTTCGGATACCGGTGCCCCAAGCAAGTGCCCCATAGCTCAACGAAATTGTGGTACCTTCAGCTCTGCCCATTGCAATATCATTATAAACGTTTCCAAACAGCATTTTGTGGGAGCGTTGAACGGCCTTTGGCAGTCCAGTCGATCCTGAAGAGTATAAGAGTACAGCGGGTTCTGCGTGACTAGGTAATTTTGTGCACTGAAATTCAGTAACAGTTTTGAGGTCTTGTGATGCAAGAATATCGTCCAGTGATTGGAAGCCCGGGAGATTTCCGAATATGATGACTTTCAATGGCATATCACTTTCTTTGGCTACTTCGAGAATTGAATCTGCCGTGGTGTCGTCAGCGAAAAGAATTTTAGGACGCGTCAAAGTGAGAAAGTACTTCATTAACTCTGCAACGCAAAAAAGTGATACAGACATGATAAACATGGTTGCAAAATAATCGACGCCTGTCCAAATATCTTTTGTAACTAGGGGTCATTGTGGCTCGCCTTGCCGTTTTTCTTATTGGTCTCATAAAGGCCTTAAAAAAATCGGAGTTTGGGGCCCCATACGTGACTTATAAAAATCCGAGTTTGGGGGCCCTTGGGGGACTTAGAAAAATTCGGACCAGGTAGACCATTATATGGGGGTGACTTGACATTGAATGCCCTATATATGGCTCGATCTATTCCTTCGCCAAGTTGATACTACTCGCCTAAAACTCCATGGCCAACGTGATGCCACTCACTTGAAATCCCATGGCAAACTTGATAGCCCTCGGAAACCCCTCCTATATCCCCGGTAACCCCTGTTTTATCCCTCGGGAACCCCTCTTATGTTCCTTGGGAACTCCTCTTTTATCCCCCGGAAACCCCTCCTATATCCCTCGGAAACCCCTCCCCTATCCCTGAGCAACCCCTCCTCTATCACTCGGGAACACATCCCGCAACAGGTGGTTTAGAAAGTTTCGAGCTTGGGGGTCATTGAGGGACTTAGAAAAATCCAGGCTTGGGATCTCACAGAATCCCCTGAATTTTTCTAAGTTCCTCGAATCGACATGGCGGCAACGGCGTCGGCGGCCGCGAGATCTTTTTATAATATAGAGAGATAATGCAATAATTCAATTATTTTTTCCGCTGGGTTTCAAAATGATCTAAATATCATTTATGTGAATATCAATACAGTAGTGCCCCTGGTTATAAAAGATGTAAAATCGTTCCAGCTATAGATTAAAAATATAAGAATTACTCCACTATTCATCTTAATACACGGCCGCTTAGCTCTACTCATAATTTAGGTACATATATTTGCACATTATTGTGATTTCAAATCTTTTCGTCTATGTAAACATTCTGTAAAATCAATATGCATGCAAACTGTTAGGTCCTCTACTAAATGGTTACTTTCGCATGCCTTCTTCAGGCTTTTACGTTTTTTTTGCCCCTCCCCTTTTCCCCGTTCCTTCGTAGAGACCCCACTTAGAGTGTTGTCCGCAGCCACTCATCCTAATGCCCCTCTATATCGCATTCGCCATAGCATTGCTGCCATGGGCATAGGGAAACTGCGGAAAACCTATGCCGATATAGTCGGTCTCGAGTTTGCCTCACGGCACCGGAGCTACGTCACGTTTCGTCGAGAATATAAACACGGATTACAGTTGTATACATGTGACCCCCACAGGTGGAAATACCTGTGTGGGTCCCATGTATACATCTGGAGCTTCATCGCGCCCGTATTTATTTTTCGACGAAAATCGACGGCACCGGGAACCGAACCCGCGACCTACCGATGCTCTGGACTAGAGGCCAGTACACTAACCACTAGACCATCGCACCGGTGTTAGATCCTCTACTAAACAAAATTTAAAAAATAAAAGATAGAATTAAGCATTCAATTCTGCAAGTTTTAATGCAATAGGAAATAGCAGATAAAAATTGTTCTTACCTTTTGTAATTCCAGTGTTCCACCAGGGATTCAACACAGCCCCTATGTACAACGAGGCAAAACAGGGCACATACATGTCCATTTGATTATGGGTGCAAATGCCTACAATGTCACCGGGTTGGACGTTTTGTTCCTTCAGCCACATTGCACACCTTACACTCTTTTCCATCATTTTCCCGAAATTTTCTTCTTTCCCAGTTGCCCCATCAATCTGATTGATGTAGTAATCAACGTATTCGTTAAAACTGTTTTACGTCTAATATTGTAAGATGAGCATATTAGTAGGTGATAACGACGATAAGAACGTTTTTGTACCTGCCCAATAAATTCTGGTGTAGCTTTTAACTGCTGTAGGATGTACTCTCCAAAATTGTTGTGCTCGGTAAGATACGGTTCCTCGGCACCTTTCAAAACCCCATTTTCAATCACGAACTCCGTGGAACCCTATTGATGTGTATAGATGGATTATTAGGCAAATAACGAGTAAATCTATATGGTAATTAATAGATCCATTTGTTAGATATGAATAAATGAAAGAATGAATGACAGTTTATTGTATGCAGGTTACGACCTATTACAATTATTAATTTTTCTTAATTATATATTAAATAGCTTATTCTATAGTATCTCTCTTTCAGTTTAGGTCGAATTTTTTTTCCTCAAATATTTTTTACAATTATTATCACGGGGAGTTTATTTAGAACGATAATTTCACTGTTATGAATAGTCTAGTCTAATCTAGTCCCACAGAGCGAGCATAACAAGAAAATTTCCGTAACATCTCAATTGTTGAACTATTCAACTGTATCGGGAACGGTACTTCATTCAGATTTTTGTTGTCTGTATGGTTGATACTGAGGGAAGCTCACAAGAAAATGTTCTAGGATTTCCTTTTCATTTAGGTAACATAACTGGCAAGAGGAGTCTACTTCAAATTTGTACATAAGGATTTTGAGCACTTATATACGCAAATGATTCTTCCGATAGAAGGTCACTTTCGGATTCTAATGCGTTCATTTCTTTTATTTCCTTGTAAATTGCACGATATGTTGATGTTTGGGGTCTTACTGTAGCCATTTTAAATTGTTTTTGTGTGATTGTTTGCATTAGCTGTGTTACGTTTTCTGATATTTTTCTATGATTCATGTTTTGTAGTATCTGTTGACTATTATATTTTGCCAGGATGCTTTTGATGCAGCTAAACTCTTTATATTTCGGGATGTTGACCTTCTACTAAGCACCACTAAACGGTCCATACTTATTTGCGGGTATCTCCACCACTAATTTCTCGATCGTTGTGGTTCCAGTCTCCAAGCATATTAAATAGCCCGAGGTGCAGCTTGATAATCCTAGGAGTCACCTAGGATTATCAGGATTTTTGTTCCACCGGCCTTTTTTTCGGCGGGCCTTTCTTCCGTAGGATCTTTGTTCCACCGGACTTTTTTCGGCGGGCCTTTCTTCCGCAGGATCTTTGTTCCACCGGACTTTTTTTCGGCGGGCCTTTCTTCCGCAGGATCTTTATTCCACCGGACTTTTTTTCAGCGGGCCTTTTTTCCGCAGGATCTTTATTCCACCGGACTTTTTTTCCGCGGTACTTTTTTTCCACGGGACTTTATTTCCGGGATTCTTGGTGAATAATACGCCCAAATAAGTGTAGATTTTAACCACTTCTATAACAGAGTTGTTATTCCCCTTTCCAATCTTCGAGCCCCCCTACAGTGTTGTCCACAGCCACTCTTCCTAATGCACTACTATATCGCATTTATTTTAACTGAGGCTTTTATTTTTACTGAGTTTCTGATGTATTCTCATACAGTAGAGTTTCTAATATATTCTCATACAGTAGAGTTTCTAATGTATTCTCATACAGTAGAAACTCAGAAAAACTGTCCCCCGCTCAACGGTTGCTGCGCAAGCCAGTGCGTGGCTAAGCGGTCACCCATCCAAGTTATGGCGGCAACTAATGTTGCTTAATTCTGAGGACCGGCGAAGCTACACACCGACCGCACGTCCACTGCTATCGGGAATAGAGTTGTTTTATTTAATGGGTTTTATTTTCTTAGAACGGTCCGCGTTCTTACAAATTAAAATTTTTGTTTTGGCTGTATTTACTTCAAGCCTATTCTGTTGACAATATTCAGCGAGGTTTTTCAATTTGGTTTGCAGGTTCACTAAATTCTCTGAGATTATAACCACACCATCGGCGAATAAAAGTGGACCACTTTTTCCGTTGATCTTGGTATTCTTTCCATACGAAAAAATCAACTATATCTACCGGCAGAAAACAATATCGGACTCGACGGATCTTCCTGTAGTTCCCTTTGCGTAATATCAATTACCTCCGATCTACTGTTATTATGTCCTCTAATTCTAATATTAACTCTGCAATATTGGCATTGTAACACCGTCAACATTTTCGCCCTTACACCTGAGTCATAGTGTTTATGCTATAGCAAATGCTATAGGTCTGTGAAGCTGGCACCCCCACCAAGTCCAAAAATTTTTTTAAATATCTAGAAATTATAGGCTATTTATGGGCTCTCGATTCCCACTAAAAATTATTTTTGGACTCATCCCTGTATCGAGAAAATCGAATTTCAAAAGTGGGGGTGCCAGCTTCATATGAAGTTAGCGCCAAATTTTTTTCCTTAAACATATATATTTTTTTTTTTTGTTCCATAATTATAGGCTTTTTATGGGCTCTTAAAAAATATCACCCTCATCCCGATCGGAACTACCCTTAAAAAGATAAAAATAAATTTAAAAATTAATTATTTTTTTAAAATCATTTTTATGAAATATTTATAGGATAATTATAGGCTAATTATGGGCTCTTCGAAGCACTTGAGCCCGATTTTCTTACACTACCCCTTTTCTTGAAAACTACCCCCATGGTACCAGCATTGCGGTAAAAAGTCATTATTATAGCGTAAGGTCTGAATTCCTTACGTGATAATTATAGGCTAATTATGGGCTCTTCGAAGCACTTGAGCCCAATTTTCTTACACTACCCCTTTTCTTGAAAACTACCCCCACGGTACCAGCATTGCAGTTAAAGTCATTATTAAAGCGTAAGGTCTTAATTCCTTACGTGATAATTATAGGCTAATTATGGGCTCCTCGAAGCATTTGAGCCCAATTTTCTTACACTACCCCTTTTCTTGAAAACTACCCCCACGGTACCAGCATTGCAGTAAAATTTATTATTATAGCGTAAGGTCTGAATTCCTTACGTGATAATTATAGGCTAATTATGGGCTCTTCGAAGCAATTGAGCCCAATTTTATTACGCTACCCGTTTTCTTGAAAACTACCCCCACGGTACCAGCATTGCAGTAAAAGTAATTATTATAGCGTAAGGTCTTAATTCCTTACGTGATAATTATAGGCTAATTATGGGCTCTTCGAAGCACTTGAGCCCAAATGCACCACGAACGGAGTCAAAGGCTCATTTAATGTCTATGAAAACTATATATTTGGTTTACATAGTGCTATTGAGATCCTGGCATCTAGCGTAAAAATTTTGTCTTCACGAGAACGTCGTTCTCTAAACCCCATCGGGAAGTATAATCATAACATTCACACCAAGCATTAAGCCTCCTCGCTAAGATTTTTGTAAATATCTTCGCTACCACTTTGGCTAAGGCTATACCTCTACAGTTCATAGGACCCTCTATTGCTCCTTTTTTATTTAAAAAAATCATCTATGCACTACTTCAATCTGAACACGTTACACCTTCTTATAAAATATTATTTTCCCTTTGTGAGATATATAAATATTTATCAACGTCTTTCGCTATTATTAGTTATTAGGCAGGCTCGTTATAAATCAAGATACAAGGTAACAAAAGCATAATTTTTTTTTAACGCGGCTTTATATAATCGTAATAATATCTGTGTAGAGCAGCTCATGGTGATCGTTGTTGAAGCAGCGGATCAGCAGATCAAGGCTCGGAATTCCGGTACCGTATTTTGGCAGAATATAAAAATATCCGGATACCACTTAGTTTTAGTCATATACACGACTGAAACTACTACTATATTGGCATTGGTTCTCCCAAAGTTAACATTTTAATGAAACATAACTAGCTCTGGCATTATAAATCAAACTTTAGGTATTATAAAAAAAAAGTTAACTGTTCGTGCAATAAATGGCTGGAAGAATTGACGGTGGAAAGAAAGATCAAAAGAAAGAGATAGTCGATAAAAAAAATAGCCAATCGAAAAAATAGTTGATGAAAAAAATTGCCGATGAAAAAAATAGTAGATAATAAAAATGATTGCTCCGCGCACGATGTTAGCCCTGAAGTGTGTGTATCAAGTGGGTTTTTTTTCTTACCTTGTAGCAGTAACTTGTATCCCCCGCCATTGTTAAATAAGTAGAACAGTTTAAGATTGGTAAACTGAACAGTGTACGCCAACAATCACAATAAATCGATGAGACAGATTAGTTATTAGCCATTAATGCGATATTTCTAACGACAACGCGAATTTTATATTCAATACTGTATTTTTTTTTGTTTCTCAAAGATGTGGAACGGCAATGTTAAATTCTTACTCGGTCTAAAATACGTATGCAGATGGAAGTACATTTCATTACTCGTTCACAATATTGATGCTCCAAAGTGGGGAGCATCAATATTGGCGAAATGGTGGTCTTATCTTTATAAGATTTACAACTTTTTACAAGTGTTTACAACTTTTCAAATTGGAAGACTTGGCCAGGCTGTGCAAATGTTTGTCACACAGTGCATATTGGATGACTTCAGAATTTTCCATATTTTTTTCTGATGATAGTATTGGGATGACGCGGTATTGATTGTACAAAAGATTAATCCATAGTCTTGACGAACATGTTTTATTTTTTATTGAAGAAATATGGATAAATAATGCAGTCATTATTATTTAAACAAAATGATGCTGAATGACCTAGCTGTACAGACTGTGCAAATATGCCAGAAATTGTGCACAAGGATCGTATCACAAAAAAAAAAATGGTACATCGAGCGTCGTAACATAACGAAATACTGAAGTCAATGTATTAGCCTCGTGATCGTTCAGTGATGATGATGATGTCACAGAGCTAACTTCATTCGTATGTTTTGGGTGGTACAATCACGTAACGGGCGCATCTTATGTAATATCGAGAAAGTCAAATAAAAAGAACATGCAGTGCGAGCAACAAGTTGATGCTAGTTAAGCTATGGTCGAAGAATTCACAATATTTGAATTATTCATCATGTTTACATGTATCATTGAGTAAACCACACTATTAATACACACATTTGCAAAGGGGAGCAGTGGCCTAGTGGATGAAGGCTCGGATTCGCACGCAGCGGGCCCGGGTTCGATTCCCGGCCGACACCGCTGGAAATTTTTCCAAGTGTTTTTTCTGTGACCCTGGTGGTTGGGTTCCCACCTTTGATAAATATGTTCCCAAAACACATCAGTGATGTTCGTGTTCGACTCGGAGTGACTACCGCAGGTTCTTATCTGGCGGATGGTGTCCTCCGGGCCGAGCAGGACATCGCTGATGTGAGGTGCCGATCTAAACGCCACCGGTGTCCGTGCTTGAGTTTACTCGCATTGCCATCGGGGGACTTAGAGAGGCGCTGGCTGTAGCGGCGCAGGTTTTCCGCAGTTTCCCTGAGCCCTTGGCAAATGCGATACGGTGGGGGTAAGTCGGCTGCGGCCGCAAAAATAGGTGGGGTTTCGTAAAAGCCAAGTGGCGTACGTGGTGGAAGTTCAATAAAAAAAAAAAAAAAAATACACCCATTTGCAAGGATATATAGTTATTAGGCTCTACCGGACCGTGCCATATTTTTCAACAGACTTTTGTCCAGTTTGACAGACGTGCGAGGTAATTCTATCAAGAACTCGATACCACCACGGAGTCTCATGTAATCCGGCAGTTTGGTCGCTACCAGCTCCATAAGTTCTTCTTTCGTAACCTACATTTATCGAAAAAAAAAGTTGAATTTATTAATAATTTTGACTTGCGTAAGTTACGATTCTTAATATATCTTCATTTTTAATTGACGATAATTGGTTTTATAAAAATTTGTAAACTTACTTGAGCGTCTGGCCTCTTTACCACAAATGCGAATGGATGTTCATAGTCGATTTCGTTAGGCTTGGCCACGACGCAAACCTCGAAGACTGCGGGATGTTCTAGCAGGACCACTTCAATAATTGCAGGTGAGATACGATAATCTCTGTACTTGACTAAATCGCTGATTCTATCAGTAACATAAACGTTGCCCTCTTTGTCGTAGTGAACGAGATCACCGGTGTGCAGCCAGCCTATCATCCATATAGTCATTGCGTTATTAATTAGATACTAATTCCGTTATTGTTTTAAACTGCGGCGTTATACCTTCAGCATCGATTGTTTCACTCGTGGCATTAGGATTTTTGTAGTAACAAGTCATCATGAATGGAGACTTGAAACAAGCCTCACCCTCTTGATTGGGACCCAATACGACCCCGCTCTCGGTATCAATAACTTTCATCTGCACATTTTTTACGATTGTTCCACAAGAACCATACTTGAGGTGCTCTGGGGTGCTGAGAACTGAACCGAATTCGGTCATACCTTTTGGGCAATAAATCATCATTTTTATTTTAATAATAAGATCTCATATTAGCTTTTGAAATGTGGGAAAAATACATCTGTGCAACATTTCATTTTAGCTCTAACTGATTTGTTTATTGAAATTATTTCACTTAATATTATTCATAGTCGATTAGTTGTACCATACAGTTGACGGACGCTGGTCCGAGGAAATTTCGCAGCCACAGCTTTATGTATCTCTTCTTTTATAACACCTCCCGAAATGTAAAGGTATTTCAATGAGGACAAGTCGTATTCGGTTCTTGCTGGTGACTTTAGAATTGTGGTAACATAGCTCGGTGCCAGAAGTAACCAGTTTACCTGATTGGTTTATTAAGATAATTTAGTAAATGTTAAAAATATTTGTAACATTTTTGCTCGGTATTTGGTTTATTATTTGTGTTTAATTTAGCGTACAAATGTCACTATTGAGTAGAAAAAAGAAGGACCTAATTTATTTAAAAAATGTTGTGCCGTACCTTGAATTTTTCGATAAGCTGGTAAGTAGTTTCTTCCGAAAATGTCGTATATATGATTCTTGTCTCCGGTGATATAATACCTTTTAGCATGCTTACGATACCGGTGCTCCATTGAAGTGCCGAATAGCTCAACGAAATTGTAGTATCTTCAGTTCTGCCCATTCCCCTAATGTTATAAACGTCCCCAAACAGCGATTTGTGGGAGCGTTGAATGGCCTTTGGCATACCAGTCGATCCTGAAGTGTATATGAGTATAGCGGGATCTGCAGGACTAGGTAATTTTGTACACTGAAATTCGGTAACAATTTTGGCGTCTTGTGATGTAAGAATGTCGTCCAGTGATTGGAAGCCTGGAAGATTTCCGAATACGATGACTTTCAATGGCATATCACTTTTTTTGGCTACGTCGAGAAATGAATATGCAGCGGCTTCGTCAGCGAAAAGAATTTTGGGGCTCCCCAAAGTGAGGAAGTGCTTCATCATCTCTGCAACGCAAACAAGTGATGCAGACGTGACAAACATGGTTACAAAACGACGCCAATTGAAATATATACTGTAATAATTCAATAATTCAATTATTTTTTCCGCTGGGTTTCAATTTGATCCGGATATGATTGGTGTGAATATCAATTCAGTAGTGCTCCAGATTATAAAACACGTAAAATCTTTCCAGCTATAAATAAAAAATACAAAAATCCCTCTATCTTCAGTTACATATATTTGCATATTATTGTGATTTCAAATCTTTTCGCCTATGTAAGCATTCTGTGAAATCAAATGTGCATGTAAACTGTTAGCTTCTCTACTAAACAAAATTTAAAAAATAAAGGTAGAATTGAATATTGAATTCTGCAAATTTTATTGCAATAGGAAATAACAGATCAAGATTTGGTGTTCGTACCTTTTGTATTTCTATTGTTCCACCAGGGACTAAACACAGCCCCTATGTACAACGAGGCAAAACAGGGCACATACATGTCCATTTGATTATGGGTGCAAATGCCTACAATGTCACCGGGTTGGACGTTTTGTTCCTTTAGCCACATTGCACACTTTACACTCTTTTCCATCATTTTCCCGACATTTTCTTCCTTACCAGTTGCCCCATCAATCTAAATGATGTAGTAATCAACGAATTCGTTAAAACTGTTTTACGTCTAATATTGTAAGATGAGCATATTAGTAGGTAGATAACGAAGGTAAGAAAGTTTATGTACCTGCCCAATAAATTCTGGTGTATCTTTTAATTGCTGGAGAATGTACTCTCCACAATTGTTGTGCTCGGTGAGGTACGGTTCCTCGGCACCTTTCACAATTCCATTTTCAATCACGAACTCCGTCGAACCCTATCGAGGTGCACAAATGGATTATTAGGCAAATAACGAGTAATCTATATGATAATTGGGTCATTCCATACGAAATCAACCAGTCAAAAACAATGAATATCATCGATTAGGTTCAAAGTTTGTGAAAGTGTAGTTTACAGGGTGTACATCAAAGTACACGGGTGCCAATCACGCATAGATTTTTTTTCTACCGTTATGCAATGGTTGAAATATATGCCTATTTTTTATTCTGTATCTTCATACATCTTTCTGTGCTTGTTTTTATGCGTACGATTCAACTGGATCGAAATTACCATTGGTCAATCGAAGCATTAGGACCATATCTTTAATTTGAGATGAAAAATTTTCGGGGCCGAGCACTTTAGCCCGTGTTACGTCACAATTTCTAAAAAATATGAATATTTTTTTTCTCGAAAACCTATTTTTTTTAAAATCTGATATTCGATGTATAATTCGCACAGGCCATGACGCAAAAGCACAAAAATTATGGAATAGAGTTTTGCATTCTTTCCACAGTTATAGACGATTTTTCATAAATTCAATTTTCTCAAAAATAAGGCGGTAATTTAATAATTGTGAAAGAGGATTTGGCATTAGTTTCGTAGTCTTTAGTTGCTTTGCAAAAATACAATTTCTTAAGAAAGTAGAAACTTAATTATCTCCATCGCTGCAAGCCGATTCGTCACTAATGTATGCTGAAATAGAAATATATGAAATGTTGATTTCGGGAAGCTATCGGGATCGTTTTCAAAGTGATTTTAAACAAATGCATACCTTCAAGAAACTTCTGGAGTTTCCGTGAGGACAATTTTGCTACTGTTTGCGTATTTTTCTATTTCCTTTAGTTGGGATAAACTTTTTAGCTCCTCTCCGGAACATGGCGTTGGAGTAGATCTGCCGAAGTCGGAAAGACAACAAAGTCTTCAAATTGGCCTCACGGAAACTCCAGAAGTTTCTTGCAGGTATGCATTCGTTTAAAATCAGTTTGAAAACGATCCCGATAGCTTCCCGAAATCAACATTTCATATATTTCTATTTCAGCATACATTAGTGACGAATCGGCTTGCAGCGATGGAGATAATTAAGTTTCTACTTAAGAAATTGTATTTTTGCAAAGCAACTAAAGACTGCAAAACTAATGCCGAATCCTCTTTCATAATTATTAAATTACCGCTTTATTTTTGAGAAAATTAAATTTATGAAAATTCGTCTATAACTGCAGAAAGAATGCAAAACTCTATTCCATAATTTTTGTGCTTTTGCGTCATGGTCTGTACGAATTATACATCGAATATCAGATTTTAAAAAAAATAGGTTTTCGAGAAAAAAAATATTAAAATGTTGTAGAAATTGTGATGTAACTCGGGCTAGAGTGCTGCGATCCGAAAATTTTTCATCTCAAATTAAAGATATGGTCCTAACGCTTCGAATGACCCATGGTAACTTCGACCCGGTTGAATCGTGCGCATAAAAAAAGCATAGAAAGATGTATGAACATACAGAATAAAAAATAGGCATACATTTCAACCATTACATAACGTTAGAAAAAAATCTATGCGTGATTGGCACCCGTGTACTTTGATTTACATCCTGTAAACTACCCTTTCACAAACTTTGAACCTAATCGATGATATTCATTGTTTTTGACTGGTTGAGTTCATATGGAATGACCCAATTAATAAATTAATTGCCTTTGTTAGATATACAAATATTTATCAACGACTTTCTCTATTCTTAATTATTAGGGAGACTAGTTATTCATCAAGATACAAGGTAACAAAAAGCATAATTTGCTTTAACTCGGCTTTATACAATCATAATAAAATTGGTGTAGAGCAGCTTATGGGGATCACCGTTGAAGCTGCGGGTCAGCAGATCAAGATTCGGATTCCGTTACCGTATTTTCGCAAAATATAAAAATATCCGGATATCACATAGTTTCATATACATGACTGAAACTACTAGTATGTTAGTACATGTACTACATTGGTTCTTCCAATGTTAACAGTTCAATAAAACATGACTAGCTCTGGCACTATAAATCAAACATTAGGTGTTATAAAAAAGAAAAAAAAACTGGCTGTGTAAAGAATGGCCGGGTTATTGACAGTAGCGGGAAAGACCAAAAGAAAGAAACAGCCGGTGAAAAAATAGCCAATCGAAAAAGTAGTTGATGACAAAAATTGCCGATGAAAAAAATAGTAGATAAAAATGATCGCCCCGCGCACGATGTTAGCACTGAAGTGTGTGTATCAAAAGGGTTTTTTTCTTACCTTGTAGCAGTAACTTGTATCTCCCGCCATTCTTAAGTAAGTAGAACAGATTCCGGTTGGTAAGCTGAATAGTGTACATCAACAATCAAAATAAATTGATGAGACAGATTAGTTATTAGCCATTAATACGATATTCCTAACGACAACGCGACTTTTATATTCAATACTGTTTTTTTTTGTCCTTTCTCAAAGATGTGAAACGTCAATGTTAAATTCTTACTCGAACTGAAATAAGTATACAGATGAAAGTACATTTCTTTACTCGTTCACAATATTGATGCTCCCGATTTTACAAGACCACCACTTCGCTAGTATTTACAAGTACTCAAATTGGAAGACTTTACCAGGCTGTGCAAAGTTTTGACAGACAGTACAAAGTTTTGACAGACATTGCAAACTTTTGCCTGATAACGCATGTTGAATAGCTTCTGGATTTTCAATATGTTTTTCTGATAATAATATTGGGATGGCGAGGTATAATTCCTCTTCTTAATTTTAAATATTTGATTCTTTTTTTAATACTGTGCATATAATGATAACTTCATCATTTATCAATAACAAAGAAACACATACTTGGCAAGACTGTGTATTAAGTGTATTTAAATTCCTGATCACGCCATGCAAATACCGTTATCTGAAGAATAGTAGATTTCGATACGAGTGCGACGAAACAATTTTTCAACGAGTGTGAGTTTGCAGCACTCGCCTTCGGCTCGTGCTGCAATCACACGAGTTGAGAAAAAGATTCTCGCACGAGTTCCGATCAAAATTTTATGCTACCCGTGTGCGAAGTGCGATTTCGCACACACGACGCAAAGCGGAGCGTGCGCGAAATCGTTCTTCGCGCACGGGTATGGCATAAAAAAATAATCGATCTGTTTTTTGGGAACATGTTTACTAATTATCTGTCAATTATCTGTCAATCAGAAATACACTAAAAGTCACTCATTTAAATAAGGATGCAGAATAGAACCTTGCAAATTGCTTCCTCCTTATTTTCATCTTTTTACAAATCTACGCCTATGAGGAAGTATGTTTATCGGTTTGACTTAAATGCGTAAATGCATAAATGTCCGCTGATGGTCATCTAATGATTGATTAGACTCATTTTTGTTCGGTATATAAGCTAGTATAACCTATGAATTAACTTTTATTTTTGTCTAATTCAAACTTTTAATTCCTGTAGTTTCTGCGAGGCCCTTTACAATACTACCGGGAATGCAACAATACGGATTTATACCCTTAAGAAAATATTAAATACCATTAAAGTGTTATGAATACCTTCAGAATGAACCACATTAACGATCTGATACGAAAAAGTGTATCTGAAGGTTAGTTTTTCTCCTAAATTCTGTGAGTCAATAAGTGCGTCACCTAGTTCAGGTTATATTATAGTCTCTGACACTTTTCGACTGTAAAATGTCGAAGTGGCAAAAACTGACGACTGGTGGTGTTACAAACTGCGATATACGTGTCAGAAACTGGGTCCACGCTTCCGCTCCTAGATTCCGCTCCGAAATTGCGTCATAGATCATTCAACAGTGTCAGTAACCCCGGCAGTAACTACCCCGGCAGTAACTACCATAATCACGATAATAATTAACTTTCAAACCGGGGAAATCACATTCAGAAGGCCTCAATGTACGCATTAAAGAAGTTTTTTTTTCAGTTTCATAATATAACGTGATCGTAAACAATAGAAACCGGGCCGTGGCTCTAAAGATGTCAGAAACTGGACCATTTACCTTAGTTCCCAGCTAGTCGTCTCTCTGAGTCCTTTCATTTCTCTACCAAAAGTGACTACACCTCTTACACGAAGCACCCCTAATGGGACCTCGTGTGATTTTTACACGTTTTAGTATGCATAAGCACCGAGTACAGACACAGTCTGAAAAGGTGCCTCTGCACGGAAAGAAAAGATTAGCTTCATTACCAAAAAAAAATCTGCAAAGAAGAACTTTGCAAATTGCTTCCTCATTATTTTTCGCTTTTTACAAAACTCCCTCTATGAGGAAGTATGTTAATCGATTTTGGCTTCCTCATAGACGAAGCTCTATAAAAAGCGAAAAACAGTGAGGAAGCAATTTGCAAAGTTCCACTTTGCAGGCTTGTTTATGCTCTAGACATTTTTCTAAAAATTCAAAGTGTCGAAGAATTTCAACCGTGTAACCGATTTTTCTCAAATTTGTACTAAAACCTTGTACCATGGTAGTCCATATGTGGACCAAATTAGAATCCGGTATGTCATAATTTGCACGAGCCAGCGCGAGAATGAGATTTTTCGAAAAATTCAAAATGACAAAATTTGAACGGCTGGACAGATCTGCGTCAAATTTGTACTCAAATGATTTTCGATGATAGTTCACATGTGAACAAAATTTAAGATAAATCTGTGAAAAATGACAATTTTTTTCTTTTTTTGTCGTGTTGGCATTTTTTCTTTTTTATTGACCAAAATCGAAATTTACCGATATATCGATAGTTCCTTTGACTAAATTCATCATTAATTAATTAAAAATCAATAATCGTGAAATCATGTCGAAAATTGCAGTCGGGTATCTCAGAATTCACATGAATAAATTCTGAGTCTTTGCGAACATTTAAAAAAAATTGAAATTGCAATAAAATTAGAACCACCTCATCGATTCTCGCCAAATTTGGTATACATCATGGTTTGATGGTAGTCTATTGACGTACAATATTTCAACCCGATGCCTCTTAATTTGCGAAAGTTAGAGCGTAAAAACGATATTCTCAAAATTTCAAAATGTTCTACAAATTGAGTTTTCCAGCTGATTTGCGTCAACTATAATCCCAAACGTTGGTGTATGAAAGCCCACTTGCGTGCATATACCAACGTTTTTTCGCGAAAATTTTTTTTTTCACGAAATTTTTTGAGCAAGCAAAATGAATTGACACAAACATTCGATTATTCTATTTCCCTTACAACTCAAATGGCAGTGCCAACGATTTGAATGGTAATACCGATGATTCGAATGGTAGTCCCAAAGACTGAATTGGTTACGCTTACTTATCCCCCGAGAACTAATCGTGTATAGTTGAGGTGACTATTCGATATGCTTGAGGCAACTAATTTGTGAGACATTGTGTACAGAAAATTGGAAGCGTAGTTGTCACAACCTGCAAACATTTTTTTAAATCTGAGTATAGTAAGCACCAACACGGGAAAAACGACTTAGTTAAGGTAACAAAAAAATAGTTGGACCCACCCAAGTGTCTTAGTGCTCTGAGGGACAGACGATTAATTCGTTGGATCAACTATTTTCACTTGATTGACTCTGTATCTTCACTTCGTCGGATGATGCCGACATTGTTTATTAAACCTCACCAATGTTCTTGCACCTCATAATCTTTAAAGTTTTTTTTGCAGTCTCGTATAACTTCAACACTTTATATATCTTCACGCGATTTCACGATCTTCTACGATGGAACAATGACGGCAAACACGCGAATACAAAACCGCCACCGTTGGTTGGTCCCAATTATTTGACTTAGTTGGAATACGAATAAAATTCGTTATGTAATCTACTCAAGTCAACTAACTTTGAATGGTTAATGCGACTAACACTAGATCGTTACGCCGACCAATCCGATGGTTGTGACAAGAAATTGTCACTCAAGTAACAAATAATTAGTTGGCCCAACGAAGCCGTTTTTTCCGTGAATCAGAAAATAGTACGCAACTTTTATACGTCGGGTTGATTCGCGACCCTGAATTGCAAAAGTGGTGGAAATTTGTTGACTTCCCTTCACGAGGGTGCGTCATGTAAATCTGTAAATCTTGCTTGCGGTGGCTCGGTGTGCGTCATGTAAATCTGTAAATCTTGCCTTCGGTGGCTTGGCAACGTGATGAGAACACACATCGTGCGGTAATCCGGTCCCACGTTTGGCTGTGATCTCCGCACACTCGTTCCTCTCCTCAACACAACCTTCACCAACCCAGAAGTCGAACTCTATTCGGTCCGCAAGGAAGAAGAGGATCGAAAAAATCCTGCGTTCAATAATTTGGCAAGACCGCAAAAAACTCACAATTCCTATTGGGAATTTCTGAAATTCATACTGCAAATGCGATATAGAAGTGTATTGGGACAGAAAGGTTGTAGGTAACACACTCTCAGTGAAAAAATGAAATAGACGACGATTTTCTTCCATTTAATTTCGTCGCGTAGATCAGTTTTACGTATTTAAAATTCTTCGAGATTAATTTTTTCTTTATCACCGTTAGTTCATTAATAAATCCGCCACAATACTCCGAATCCTTTTTTGGTCGCTACCCGTCGAACTGCCTCATGTGTATGGATCATGGCCGAATGGGAGGTGAACACGCTTCTTTGCTTATTGTTAGAAGTTCAAAGATTTCGTAAATCTGCCAGAGCGTAGAGAAAACGACAAATATCGAAACTGTATGTCTAGTAGTAAAAAAAGAAATTTCACGATTAATTTTAATTGTAAAAAATTGTTCGCTCTGGTTGCTTCGTCAATTCTTAATGATTTGATGAAGCAATTAGAGCGAACTAAAAATTAATTCAAGGATTCGAAATGACGTTCCTATATAGGACCGTCGATAACATCAGAATCTTCGACACCGATGTCTCAGACCCGAGAACGATGTCAAAAATTCCATCTATAAAGGCCGAAAAATCGACGAAGCTAATTAAATAATGTAAACAATAAGACGGCCAAAAGCCTAACAACAAGTCTAGTAAAAAAAGAAAACTTGCGTTTAAAAAAAATCGAGCGAAATCGCTTAATTTTAACCAAAGACTCGTACGCATGCGCACTCCAATTACGAAAATGGAACTGATGAATTAATAAACCTTTCTAAAATGAATATTATGTTAATTTCAATACCAAATAGGTGGACGAATATGTACATCGATAACAGGGCTAAGGTGATCTTAAATTTAATACCGACTCGGTGGACCTATATGTACATCGACAGCAGTATTGAAATTATATTAATTTCAATTACAAATTTCAATACCAAATTAATGGACCTATATGCATACTGATATCAGTATTAAGATTCTTTGCACTCCCGACTGCCCGCAGGGCAAGAAGACCAGAGTATGTGTTTCACTGGCATGGCGCGAATATGCCCATTTCTATTAGTACGATGTTCTCTAAAATGGTTAAACATGCTTAATAGAATTTGATAAACAGGTTCTGTGTACTGGTTCCTGTCTTTTTTCGTCGATTGTATGTATTAAGTGCGATTTCCGAAAGATATAAGCATTTAAACAAAGAGCTTGTTTGCCTGCTTGAATATATTGAAATACCACAAAATGGACACCACTAATACGTATTCTGGAACTCGCTTCACAGCGTTTATGGTGACGTATTAAATGAAATATTGAAGTATCTTAAAAACGATGAAATAAAAATAATTTTATAAAAATAAGTCCCGATTGAAAAAATGAGTGTAATTAATAAACAAACTGGGTAAATGAAAAACGGTTAAATAAGAATCATTCGCATATTATAGTCGGGAGATTACCACACCCTCCACGAAAAGAAATGTTTGGTTGTGGCAACTACGTTTTCGATTTGCTGTACACAATGTCTAAAAAATTAGTTATCTCAACCATATCGAATAGTAACCTCAACTATTGACGATTAGTTCTCGCGAGATTAGTTAGGTTAACTAATCCAATCGTCGGGACTACCATTCGAATCGTCGGTATTACCATTCGAATCGTTGGTATTACCATTTGAGTTGTAAGTTATGGCAACTAATCTTTTTTTTCCGTGTTGACGAATTAATTACACTCATTTTTTAGTCGGAAGTTTTCAACACAAAATTGTGGCAATGCTCCGGTTCGTATAGTTGATTCACAACAAAACCATACAGTGTTACTTGTAGCAAAGTAACACCCGATTATGGTTTTACATATTATACCGAGTACATTTTACTCCATAATGGTGCCGTTAATATCACCGCGGATTTCTAGCCCTCACACTGTGGCAGTCAACCGATTCTTACTGTGTAAAACCATTTTTTATACGATAATAAAAGTTTAGAGCGGAAGGGCTCCGGTCGATGGCTCTTTGGCAATTAATGTTATGTTAACTTAAAAACTTTATAAAATCCTAGTCATGTCCCTAAATTTCGAACCGTATGTAAACTTATACTCAATAAATATCTTGGTAGTACTACTAAAAGATTAGGTAGAAACACTTAAATCATTTTTTAATTGCAACTATTTGGGATTTGGTCATATCCCTCCGCGACTCGTCACTATAAGTTGTGGTTTCCTATGGCACGTTTTCAAATGTTATCGCGAGAGTTTAAACTAGTTGGGGGTTCCAAGTAGCCCCAGTCTCGCCTACAGTACGACATTTGAACTAAGACTGTGTTGTCATGACAATCCAATGTCAAGTTGATCCTCCATTGGATTTTCTATTGTCAAACCAAGTTAACCCAGTTATCTCTGAAATATCGTGATTATTTCAAAACCTAATCTTTATATTCGAAATGTTTGGTTGTGAGAACTACGCTATCAATTTGCTGTACACAATGTCTAAAAAATTAGTTGCCTCAATCATATCGAATAGTAATCTCAACTATTCACGATTTTCGTTCTCGCGAGATAAGTTAGGTTAACCAATCCAATCGTTGGGACTACCAATCGAATAGTTGGAACTACCATTCGAATCGTCGGTACTACCATTCGATTTGTTGGCACTACCATTTGCGTTGTAAGGGAAATTTCTTGGTTATGGCAACTAATCTTTTTTTCAGTGCAGTATAAACATGCCGTCTACTTTATATTTTAATTATTTCACGTAGTCGAAAAATGTCAGAAAACGATTATCTTCAGCATAGACTGAAACATCGGTTAGCTTCACCGAAAGCTAGATTCACTTACGATATTTACAAGTAATTGCGATGATCGTAAGAAGATCCTTCGATCATGGTCGGCTAGTTTGCGCCCGCGGTTGGACCTAGTTGACCACTACTAATATATGCAGCACGAAGCCTACCATCTTTTCCACTTGGAAGGGATCCAAAATCTCATTCCGTCGTTTATTCATCTATACATCTGTTAATTTTGTTTGCCTTATTACACACCGACAGTAATAACCATCAAGTCTTTTAACATTTCAAAGGTTTTACTTTTTTTATTTCATACAACTTCACGTCAATCAATCAATGACAAGTGGTAGTCATTTGCCCTATTTTAGCCCTCTAATTATTTCCCGCGCGTCATTCCCTGAAGCGGACCAAGCCATCCTTATAGTCCACGTCCGAATCACTGCTATTTTTAGTAAGGTTCCTTCCTTTTTTTCTTTCTTCTTTCCTCTGACCCCAGCTGATGCAGAGACACGTGTACGTGAAAAAAGAAAAGTTATAAATGAGAAAAAAAAACGAGGCGCAAAATTAAGCGAGTGACGAAGGTACCGCGCGAGACATGAGACGGCGGCGATGCAGATAGCAAAGTCCTCCGCGCTACCTACTTTGATTAGCCTCGACGTGAATACTTACAGATTAAAATTACTATCATTTCCTGATGGTGTATGGTATGCTTGTGGTGAGTCGTGACAGCGAGGATAATAAGAATTTGACTCGCCGCTCTATTAATTCTATCGGGAAACCCGCTGTTGAAATAGCTATACTCCGCATTCTGCATGACGTCAGGATTTTTTTTTTTCAACTGGTCCAGAAGTCTATACTTGGATATACCGAGCGAGGGAATATTTTTTACCTTGATGTACTCTACCAGGCATCGGTATTGAGTTAGCAAGTTTTATTCTGTCAAGGTGTGTATACGGGTAGACGACTTCCTGGTAGCATCCAACGGGCCTACATAACGAGTGAACGGGTAAAAAAGGTCCTTGAGCTGGGTGTGCACTTAATTATTTGTCCTTGCATCGTTCTCCTGCATCAGCCGCGTTTCACTACTTCGTTGCAACTATTATTTCACTGTTGAGTACCCTCTCACGACTGTTTTTTTTTTTTTTTTGTAGTTTCCTAGTAGAGAAAGAGAACTTTGCAACGACAAAACTTGTTGCGTGAGATTTTACGAATGTGTGTGTTAGCAATAAATTCAAAGGCCTGTGATTAGGATTGGTTTACTAGAAATTAAAAATATTATAGCGTTATTGCGCTTAGTGTCGTAATGTAAAGTTTTTAGTTTCTCTTTCCGTCCGCGCGGAGTTCTTGGGGTCTTGAGAAACATTTAGCATCATCCAAAATCGGTCCGTCATCGGCGATGGAATACGAGCAAAATATAGAAGTACAATTTTGCACATCTTCATTATTTTACATTTGTTACAAAGTCACTTTTGCGAGGAACTACATCGATCAATTTCGGCCGTATTTATAGTTAACAGCTCAAATTAAAAATAACGCGGAAACAACGCGAGAAGTTTTATTTTTTTTTATGTTATGAAAAATTGTAGAAAGTAAACTTTTACTTGGTAATAAAATCGAAATTTAAGTGTGAAAAAAATCAGAACTTTCAAGACATCAGAAGTTTATATTGGTATATTTTAGTTGTAATAAATTGAGTGATCAATTTATTGTCAACCCAGAATTTTTGCAAATATGAAGTTGATATAACAACGCCAATTTTTCGAGAAAATCTAAATCGTGTAAAATTCGATCCTCTGTTACGATTTTGGTCTAATAATGCATTAACCAAAGTATCTTGAATGTAACTGCAATTATTAAATACTATGTAACTCAATAGTTAACAATTTACGACCGTCAGAGCAACCATGTCCTTTTTTTTAGAAAAAATAACTATTTTTTTTTTACTTGATGACTGAAAAACAAATACACTGTCTGGTTGTATGGTAGTTTTGCCCTCGTTTGTCTATTTAATTCTTGGCATAAATGGACTGGTTGTTTTTAAGATCGTTACAGAGATAGAGATCTGAAATAATAAAGAAATTATTGATGGTCTTCCTATGAAAACGTTCTCGAGATAAAATTTCAATGTTTCAATGTTTTCAGCTGAATTGCCTATGAGGCAATTCAGCTCAGTTCGTAGACAATTTGACCTCAGTCATTCTTATTTTATTGATACTTTGCAAATATTTTGGCATGGGGCCAGAGAAAAATCTACATATTTTCAGATTTCTCAAACCACTATTAACGAAAATGTCCATCATCAAAGATTGAATTTTTTATTTTAATTAAACGATACCTCGATACTTCATACGATTCTTTTAAAAAACTGAATGGTGGAGTTTCTTTACGTCGTCAGTTCCTCTATATAGAAAAAAAACACAAAATAAATAAAAATTTCGACGGTATCTCATTTTTTTTAAATACATTTTTATCAAAAATCCTTTGAAAAATTGTGTAATTTTTTAGTTACGTTTGATCGTAGGATCTCGTAATATTTTAGAGATATACATTTTTCAAATATTCAAATCGATTTAAAGATTAGTTATTCTTATTCCACCGGATACACTTCCGCGTTTCTACGTTTTTGGCATATGGGGGCCATACGGATCCCAATTGTACTTCAAAGTTCGTTCCTCATATATCCGACGGCGGTTTCGGGTTTGTACGCCTTCCATGATTCAGTTTAAGCATCTGGGAGGGGTGACCAATTGTTATTACCATCGAACAGTCGTCAGTAGTGACAGCAGTCCGGCATTCAACTGAAAAACAACTGGGAGCTTAGCAGACCCCACATGTCCTTTTGCATTAGTACTTTGTGGCGGCGTCGACTTGAGTTTCTTTTTGTTGTTTAAACTAATAAATTACACTAGTTATTATATGATTAGAAAGTTTTTTTGTAAGAATTTTAAAAAAATGCAACATGGGATGTCTTATCTAGGGTTAATCTATAATCGTATTTGTCATTTCTGAATAAAAATACACTGAGAGAAAAATCTTGTAATTTAAAAAAAATATAGTTAGACCGACGATAATCTAACTATAAACTATAATTCCCAGGAGGAACGTCCATATTTTATGATTACAGCAAATATAAGAAAATAGTTGGATGAACCATTAATATAATTCCCAGGAGGAACGGCTATATTTTATGGTCATAGCAAATGTAATTATAATAGCAATCATCAAAATGATAATAGTTTCGAATATGCCGTTTCGTTGCATATATACGATTTCTACGTTTGTTTTCAATAACCGTGCAAGTATCGTTTGTTGAACCATATTATCATCGCTTCAACCATAAAACATTGCAAGCCTTCCTATATTCGTTTTATCATGTGAAATCATTAAATCAACGATATGCTTATCTCTCAGTGTACATCAATATTACTTGCACAAAAACAATATTATATCGAATTAATCTTTCGCATTTCTGAAATCTCAGAAATTGACCACATTCATATGATCAAATAATAGTACATTATGTGTCAAGGGAGGAAGTTCGTGATTTTTGCCGAGGGCGAAGTGTTTTTGAGAAGATACCCAATCAACCAATAGTTTACAAAAGTTTTTCCTAATTTCTCTAAAAAAAAATAACCACATTCCGTCCTCGCAACAAGGCGACAAAAATAGATAGTTTTTAAGGAGTGATGAGTACGCAAATACAGCACAGTTTTCATTATTCACGTTGGGCATAAATAGACTCTTTCCCTCCCTAGGGAGTAATGAACCTCAATTGTGCATACGTACCAGTGAGCGATTAAAAATTAATCATATGACGCCGGCGTTGCGCAAACAAAATGAGATTATTTTAACGAAAACGAGAAAAAAAATTGATTTTCTAAAATCTATTTAGCTATATAATTAAGGTAGTTCGGTGATGAACAGCTTTTGCAAAAAGTGTTTTATTTCATAATCAAAGGATCGATCTTTCCTCTGTCGATTGATAGCCGAAATATTGAATTTGACCGTCCCGTTGTCAAAATATTAATTATTGAAATCACCTATTTTAACGTGAGAGTGTAGAAAAAGAGTTTTTATTTTGTGAATGACACGTAATTGCAAAAAAGCTGTTGCAAAAAGTATATTTAAAAAACATAACAATCGAAGAAGAAGATTCTGAGGAAGTATAGAGTGAAACACAAACTCGATCGACCGTATAGTTTTTGAGATATCGCAAATGAAAGAAAGATTTGCTATTTGTGTCTCTTTTCTTCTCGTACGGCGCATCTTTTTGCACGCTACCCGGTCTTCACGTCGCTGCACCGCCGCATCTATCCCGCCTCTAGTTTCATCACCGAACTACCTTAAGTGAAATAGTAAACAAATTACATTTTTGAAACGTTTTAATGACTGTGGTCTCATCAATGTTGTCTTCTTGCTAATAGCGGGGGAAACTATCTGACGAGTTTATAGGAAGCAGCGTTGGAATTCATGAACAGAGTTTCTTTTTCCGATTCGACGAACTGGTGTGGGCTCGATTTGTTGGTGACGAAAGCCACGAGTGCCGAGCCCACACCATATTACTGCCATATAGTATATAGTATATCATGTTCGCAAGTCATTCTACGTCGTTGTTTTGCTCCTGCTGCACTTTGCTCCGATTTCCAACGTTCCCTTCCGTTGCATCTGGCGCTGCTCGATTCACGTCAGCAGTGACTCACGATTACGTAGTCGATATCTTCTTCTCTCGAGCCTCTGAAATTCGTGGAATGATCGCATGATGCTATTGGAGGCACGAGCGATCGTTCACGATTGCCGCTGGCTGAAGAAACTCAAGATCGCAGCCTTATTGAAACCGCAGCGACAGTGCTATTGCACTTTATGATTATCTCTCATCTTTGTAGTAGGTTAGCGTAATGAATTATGTAAAGAGAGATAGCAAAAGGCGTTTTGAGGTAAGCCATATTGTATAACGGGAATGAGTGATATTCTGATAAAAGTATAATCATAAAACGTTTTTTTCAATTTCGCTCCGAATAAAATGATTTTATTTAAATTTTATTTTTACAAAGTTTAGAAATTTAACTTATTTTTAGAAATTACTATTATTCATTTTTATAAAAACATAAAGCTTAAAATTACCATAGATATAAAAAATAAGTTATACTATGACATGCAATAGAACTAAAAGAAGCAGTGGAAATCCATTGATGATAATTTCAAACATTCAGATTATTATAAATTATTTTAATAAATATTTTACTGGTTGAGGTTGATAGGACAATTTTACCTAACACACAATTAAAAACGACACAATTAAGTTAGTTATTTTTAACTCGTACACGATGTATAAACTAATAAAATATTTGGGAGAATATTAAATTTTGTTTCTCTAATTTCGATGAGTCTAATATTGTAAACTTTAAATAATTGTGTTTTTATTTTTTCATTCACGTATCAACTTAGTAAATAATTAATCACAGTCTACCAATGTTAATTTACTCCGTTTTTATTTTCTTTAGCTTTCAATTTTCATATTTTAATGTTTTAACTCGTAAGTCATTCTCGTTATTGTTCCTTTCATTTCATTATATAAATCTTCGGTTAATTCGTCTTCTTAATTCTAGAGCACATTCATTTTGTTTAAATATATAGTTTAAATTGATTTTTCTATGTGATTTTCTGCTTCCTGCTTTATATAACAATTTAACATAATTCAAGCTCTATACACATTCGAAAAGTCTTTTTATTTATTATAAAGTTTTTAATTCATTTATATGTATATAGATCAGTGTTATCAGTGCTTTACGAAACGAGCTCGGTCTAAATAGCATTTTCAATATATTTTCATTCGACTATTGCCTATCCTTATTAGGTAAATACAATTTGCCAGAATCGTTTCGAATCAATTGAACGGTCAAGACGATGGCCTAACAAGAGACTGGGCTCAATTTCTATCTTGACAAATTGAATTCCAGAAGCTACCAGGCGTCGATTGAATGAACTGTCTTGTTCCCGTTTCAACAAATGTATCTCAATATTAGAGTAACACTATACTATGAATTACTATAATAGTACACAGGAGTGTAGCACCATCTATACAATTCGATGGCAACAATACGATGAATGACGAAGGATATTGAATAGCCACTTCTGTGGTGGAATGGATATTGGACTCGATTAACACTACGCTATAATCCTGGCCGATCGTGTCATATAGGCGTGAAGACCTCCACTTGCCAAATATTGTTATTGACATTACAGCGTATCAATATCTCATTTTTATGTAAATGTTCTTCTCTATTGCTTTCAGAGAAGTCAGTCGAAGAGGTCGGACGATGAATGAAGCTGTGAGAAGCGTAGCGCTGACGTACACAAGAGGCTTCGGACTTGAAGGATGCGGGGCTTCGGGAATTCTCATCACCGACGATTGGATCATCTCGCACGGCAGCCTGTTGAACGCCAGAGTCACGAGCAACTCCAGGCTTCGCGGATTCTTCGATCAACTACAGGCAGGCCAATTGACGAGATTGCCAATAGAAGATGAAGACAATCTGAAGCTTCGGATCTTCGAACAACAATACCGAAGGTTTTCAATCCCAAGCTGAATTTTTGTAGCGTTACATCAGACACAGATCAAACCCTGACTGGATGATTAGAAGGACCCGATAGTGTCTTAGCACACTGAGAGAAAAATATAGTAATTTAATAAAAAAATATAGTTAGTCCGACGATAATACAATTTTTCTTTACTCGTGCGTGCAAAATCCTCGTTTGCCCACCGTTCACAAACATGCAAAATGGCCGGTTGACGCACTAGTGCGCAAAACATTTTTCTCACCTCCGGGCCGAAAGCGACAACTTTCGTTCCGCTGCGCGGAACGAAGTTCCCGGTTTTCGGCTCCGTCGATGAGAAAAATCGTATACACTCCTCGGGCAGTAAATAAGAAAGCCTCAGATCACATGTAATTGTCGGCCGAGGCGAAGCCGAGGTCGACAATTACATGTGATCTGAGACATTTCTTACTTTACTGCCCGAGGAGTGTAATATACTGGCTCCCTCATTTTGCACACTGTTCCCTGGATTTTGCTCACTGTTTGAAGTTGCAGCTCATTTTGCATGTCTGTAAACGTCGGACAAACTCGGATTTTGCATTGCACTCGTAAAGAAAAATATCGTTCGATACACGAGGCCAAAGGATCGTTCTAAAAACGCTCCTTTGGCATCTTGTATCGAAATATACTAATAAACGATAATTCCCAGGAGGAACGTCTATATTCTATAGTTATAGCAAATATAAGAAGATAATTGGATGAACCATAAATATAATTCCCAGGAGGAACGTCTCTATTTTATGATTATAGCAAAAATAATTATAGTAGCAATCATCAAAATGATAATAGTTTCATATATGCCGTTTTGTTGCATATACAATTTCAACGTTTGTTTCCAATAACTTTACAAGTATCGTTCATTGAACTATATTATCATCGCTATAACCATAAAACATTGCAAGCCTTCCTATATTCGTCTTATCATGTAAAATCGTTAAATCAACGATATGCTTTTCTCTCAGTGCAGCGCTAGATTTACAGCCTGATGTAACACTCCAAATTTGTACTCGGATTTTACAATTTTGAGACTCAGTCGACTTCTCCTAAAAGGAAGATTTTTAAGGGGACCCAGTCATCTAAATTATAATAATTGTGTCATTTTGCACAAACATATGGAACGCCAGAATGGTGTAAGGCGAAATGTCACTCGGTCACTTTGCGCAGCTTTGGAATCAAACCAGTGAACAGATTTCAGATTCCGATATCTTATTTTATTTGTGAAGGGAGGTTATTGCGTAATGAGTATAGCAATTGAAGATGCAGTGGAAATCTGATTAACCGCAGCCCTTTATTCAGTAAGTTTCTAATAAATAAAGATTTCAATACTCATTTAAATTTATAAATTTGGTATAAAGACCTGGAATAAAAATCTCTATCCTCATTACGGAATTGCCTCCCTTAAAAACAAATTAAGATATCGGAAGTTTAAATCTGTCCGCTGGTTTAATTCCAAAACTGAACAAAGTGACAAATTTTACATTTCACCTTACACCATCCTGGTGTTCCATATGTTTGTACAAAATTGCACAATTGTAGTACTTGATATCTACTTTATGACGTTTAAATGTAAAATTTTTAGAAAGAATAGAATCATCAATAAAAAATGTTTTCTGATGATTCTTTTTGGGTCACGGGATCCCATTAAGGTTATGTGGAACATATATGTGTACGAAAGACATAGCACTCATCTTCGGATCCTCAATTTCTCCGACCCAAATTATCCGTCGGGTGATAGACGAGAACGTCGCCTTTGACGATTTATAGACAAAGAACGACGTTTCCAGTTTTTATCCGGCAAATTAACTGTGGTAGATAAATTCAAATAACAGGTTTTTGTTACCGGTCGAGTAGTTCCCCATCGCCTTGAAGCATTAGCTATAAATAAGTTTTTGTACGACCTGCGTCAAAAATTCGACCTTTGGCGCCTCTGATCTGACCAGAAACAGACACAGGAGATCAGACGTATAGAAGTCGATGAAAATTGGATTCGCGTACGCGCCGGAATTTCTTACGCATGCTGCAATAAAAATGTGCATTCCAAAAATGATCAAATATAAAGAGGAACATCTTTATTAGCGTGCCGACTTTTACACCAATAGTTAAAGTGGTTCTCAATTCTCATTAGCGATTTAAACTTGAAAGTCTTGCCACACCCCAACACACTTTTTTTTTTTGGTTCAGAGACGATTTCAAGTATCCTAATAATATAATTTTGAAGATGAAATCTTTTCACGAAACAAAAGCTTTCTCTATAAGGATGCAAAATATGTTCGTCCAGTTAAGAATTCCGCCTAATAATTGCCGTTAATAAAGAGGAATATAGTTTTTTAAGAAAACTAGCAGCGGATGCGCGCTTCGCGCGCTAACCATCGAACCTCGGTATCAAAATTTTTATTAGCGGACTGTGACTTTTACAGATTATCGTGAATGAAATAATTTGCATTTTCCATGTAAGAACTCGTGCCATTTTATTAGTTTCGTGAATTGTTATTAGAAGTGGTGCATGGATCGAAATTATACTATCATTACAATATCATCTAAAATAAAATTAGGTTGAATTTTCCGACCGGTAGTCAGATCTGCGAATTCTGAAATCAGCACCGTCCAAAAGTGACTTTTAAAAGAATGATCGTAAAAAGGCATGTAATAGATACTTTCTGAGGTATAATATGCGAATTGACAACGATAGTGAAAGCCAAAATTCGATATATTGAAGAAGAAAAAAGTAGATTCTCTAGGTTGAATTTTCCGACCCAAAGTCGGATCTGCGAATTCTGAAATCAGAAATGGAATAAAGTCCCAATTTTCAAAATCACTAACAGCGGATCCGCGCTTCGCGTGCTACCCATTAGTCCTCGCTATTAAAATCTTTATTAGCGTACTGTGACTTTTATATATTGTCGTGGATGAAATAGTTCGCATTTTCAATATAAGAAATCGTGCCGTTTTATTATTTTCGTGAATTGCTAATAGAAGTTGTGCATGTTTAGAAATTATACTACCATTACAATTCATATTTATGAAACGGAGTTGATAATTCGGATCTGACCCCTCTTTGCAACAGATCTTAAGACCTACGATGCGAATTTTAGAATCGTGCTAGTCGTGATAACCAACCAAGTAGCTCCCATTTCATTGACCGTTCGGAGTCCCCGGAAAAACCGTCGACGTTTTTAGTCATTTTTTGTTGTGGAATCCATCTGGAACATCTTGTCACCACTGTCACTATCCTTCTCGATCTCTAATTATAATGTCCTATTGCTTAACACAAATCACAATCTCGCGGTGCGTCAATATTAGAACTGTCAAAATGAACAACATGCCTGAAGCTGTTCGTCGACGAGTCAACTTCGTTACGGAAAGAATTGTTTGGTTGTGACAACTACGTTTTCAATTTGCTGTACATAAGAACTCAAAAATTAGTTGCCCCAACCATGTCAAATAGTGATCTCTACTATTCAGGATTAGTTTTCGCAACATTATTCAGCCTAACCAAGCCAATGGCTAGGTCTTCCATTTGAATTTGAGTTGTAAGGGAAATAGAATGATCGATTAGTTGTGTCAACTCATTTTTTGGTTATGGCAGCTAATCTTTTCTTTCCGTGTGGTACGACAGCCATTTATGGAACGAATTAAAATGGCAACAATACTTATATCGAAAATACGACATATTTTACCCACTGAAGTTGCCCCAACCATATCGAATAGTCATCTCTACTATTCAGGATTAATTTTCGCAAGATTATTCAGCCTAACCAATCCAATTGCTAGGCCTTCCATTTGAATGGTTGGCCCTACCATTCAAATCGTTGGCACTATAATTTGAGTTGTAAGGGAAATAGAATGATCGATTAGTTGTGTCAACTCATTTTTTGGTTATGGCAGCTAATCTTTTCTTTCCGTGTGGTACGACAGCCATTTATGGAACGAATTAAAATGGCAACAATACTTATATCGAAAATGCGACATATTTTACCCACTGATTTTTTTAAGAGGCTTTTATTACACACCTTTGTAAAACCCAGATTAAAAAACCTTATTTTCATCAGATACCTGTTTAAAATTGTTTTGTATTTTAATGAAATTTACATTTTTATTAATGTTCTAGCAATCAATCTTCCGAGAACGAACAATCGGCTGAAAATGCCAACTCCGTGCAGCTTCAGAGAAGCAAGCTCTTAGAAAGCGAAGGTTCCATCGTCGTAGCATGGAAGTGTCCACTGCTCCAAAACACTTTTCGAGACCTTTTTTTCAGCTGGAGCTTCGACAAGACCCGCCCCTTCGACAGATCTTTGCTGCCCGTTTTCCTGATGATTTCACTGAAGAAGTCTGTAACAGCTAATGCCGACGAAGTCCCAAGAGCGAGCAAAGCTTTGACTCAATTCTTCAATAGCTGCACCCCGGCCCTGGAAATCCCTGAGCGCGCATCCTTGGTCGAATTATTGTCTACGCCTTTTGGGAATCCCGTTTTCATTGACTCCATCTCCCGCGGTGTAGTCAGTAACGTTTTGGGAGATGCCGATTGTGTCATGCTCACAGATGCCAATGCAGTCCCTGGATCCGAGGGTGCTCCGGTCTACGTCACGAGACGAGAGTAAGTGTAACAGGCTGCACGTCTGAAATTCCCCACTGTCTTTCACACGGGTAGGAGTTGTTCTGCCCAGAATTATTCCCAATTAAATGTGAAAATAATAATATTTATTAATATTGAAAAATAGAATAATCACGAGTCCGCTCACTAAAGTGGTCACTCGAGGCTCGTAGAAACAAATTGCTAATTCTGCAATGTTTTACTATTGCAGTCAGCCACTGCAATACCGAAATTAGTCTTCATTCGAACATCAAGTTGACCGGTTGGATTCGGGTCAGACTCACCGACAAATAATATAATCGAGCAAAGCTCGATATTGTAATACACTTAAGGTGATGTGTTACATATCGTCTGTCTCTCTCAGATCGCCATAAGTGCGAGTGAGATAGCTGAATCTTCCCGAAGTGTTATTCGTCGCCACGGTTGATTTTTCGAATAAAAGTCGAGAAGTACTTACTGCAGGGTACCAAGACGCAGTCAGTACTTCTCGTCTTTTGCCTGAAATATCAATTGTGACCAAGAACAACGCTTTACAGTTTTTGTTACCGACCGAGCACTAACACATCATCTTAATTGTTATTTATTTTAATAAATCCTTCTAAACTTTATCAACCTCACTCGAGTCCGATTCCATGTTGGCAAACGATCCCAATAAATAAAATATATTTTAATGTACCCCTGGCCGGGCATAACAAAGTAAATGTAAATTTCGACAGCTAGTTAACTTTGATAATCTCAACAACCTTTGCTTTTTCATAGTGGAAGATTTTTCAGACATGCATTTTTTTTCCAAGTGTTTTATATAAGGCACTACTACTATCAGGTACTACTAAAACATCCGGAAAGGGGAAAATCTTTTTCTTTACTCGTGCATGCAAAATCCTCGTTTGCCCACCGTTTACACACATGCAAAATGGTCGGTTGACGCACTAGTGCGCCAAACATTTTGCGCACTGGCTCCCTCATTTTGCACACTGTTCCCTGGATTTTGCTCGCTGCTTGAAGTTGCAGCTCATTTTGCATGTCTATAAACGTCGGACAAACTCGGATTTTGCATTGCACTCGTAAAGAAATATACTATTTTTAAATGTCCGCATGAGATCTCAAAATTGGATGATTTTTAAGTGTGTAACTTCATGCATCAATTCTCAGTTTATGATTTATATTCAAACAGAAGTACGTAAACGATTGCATCCCAGGAATTTTCAAATTAGGGTAAAATCGGCGTCATTGCAGCAGTTGCACGAAGGACCCATCCGCATTTGTCATTAATGCAATGATTGATCACGTTGAAATCTATTAGACTTTGTTTGGGATATCAATACATAAACATTGGCCTAGTGAGCCGAATTGGTATGTCCAAAAGACAAGGGCATGATAGATTCCATAATTTATTTAATTGATGTCAAAAGGCTTCTTCATTGGACCTCCCGAAAATTCCATACCCCAAAGAGTATTAAACGCACGTTAATAGCCCTGTGCATATCATAACAGTAGACTTACCCTTTACAATTAGTCATCGACCGTTTGTCATTCTAAGAGTTATTACGGTCCAGTTATTTGCGAGTATACAATGGTTTTAATTTCCGTGGCTTGTGATTGGCAACATCAAATGAAACATCAACGGTAACTTACCAAAAACAAAAAGACAAATCAAGTGGGACTAACGACGTAGTAAATACGGTAAACATTGCGACTATCAGATTGCAAACGCCGACAAGGGCAAAAAACAATGTCCATGCCATTCTCTAATGACGTTGAGTTGTGTAGAAATGAAAACTTAGTATAAAAAACATGCGTAATTAGGTAATCCATGCGTGACACCTCTGTGGTTCATTCATAAAGGCTGTCCATTGACGACGTCAATGGGCTCTTCTAAGGTGTTTAGAAACTGGTTCGATTAGTTCATTCGAGTAGTAGATCATTTCAAACATTTTCCGCTAAGTGGTCTAATGATTTTCTACTTAAATATGCTAAAATTAAACAATCTTTGGTACTGTAAACGTTCCAATGGCTAAATTTGTTCCTGTAAGTGGATACACTGTGTACAGGAAAGACGAAAATACGGTTTTCTGTATATGCCCAGTAACTGGGAGGATCTCATCATGAAGTATCCAACGACTGGTACTTATTTAGTCGTCCGAAAGTCAATAAAATTTTATAAGAACTTAAATTATTTTTATTGGATAAAAAAGAATAATATAGCTTTGGTAACCATGTGTTCATACGGAAAAATACCTTATTAATTTTCCATTACATGTATCAATCATGATTCTTTGGCTTATTAATCAGAGTTGTAAATGCCTAATACTTATAGAAATAATGATGATGATACGATCAGCTCTATAATTATGATTGTATAATAATAACATGTAGCGATTGTAATACGATGATTAAACTTTGAAATGGCTGCAAAAATTATTATTTTTCAATAAAAATTCACGGTAATCCTTTTGCAAAAATGGAAAAAAATAAGTAATGCATTACTTATTTCTTCCATTTTTTCCACTATTGCAATATTATCTTGCAATATTAAAGCAAAAATTAGTATTTTTTTCAGCTGTTCACATGTTTACACTGTATTTTATAATCACTACATATTATTATTATGAAATCATAATTACAAAACAAATAGTACTGTAAACTATATCTCATGAATTAATGGGGATTTACAACTCTATTATTAATACAGCTCAAATTCTATTTATATCTTCAGTAGTGTATATTATCCGACAAAATTTCCAGAGCAAGTTGATTACTATTTGACATAAGAGGAAGTCAATGGCGCTTAATGATAGTTGTGATCAACCTGTACATATTTTTCTATTGCTTTCTTCGTTCTTGTTTGTCCCAGTGGAACGAGACGAAGCATATGCGGAATGGTGATTGCCCCGTTGAGTTGGTGCCGCGGTGAGTGGGTGGATTACACCTTCGCGGCAAGTCTCCTTCCTTGTTTACGAAGGTTACTCTTCAACAGCAATATCAATGGCTTGCAACAGCAGCACAACACGTCCTCGTCCTTCTCGAACGCCAACGAGCAGCTCGTTAACAAGTCGGACACGAAGATCGCAGGTAACTTTCTTTATATTACTTCCTCCTAATAGCGTCGGCATATCGCAATTGTTGATCGTTAGAGGAAGGCACCTTTGAACTGTTTTAAAGGTAGTCGTCTCGTTAGTTCTACTAGTAAATCAAATTTACTGTCAAATCAGCCAGCGTAATATAATCCTTAATCAATTGTACTATCAAAATATCTACTTAAAAACAGTAAAATACAAATTCTGTGATACGAAGCAATCGCTGTGTCAAAATGTATTGTAGAATTTTATACATACTTTGATTAGATATCGTTGATCCGGTAAAATTACCAAAAAATATCGTATTTTTACGGTAATTCAATCTCAACTGTTTTCTTGAAATAATATGGTGTAAAACTACCAATATTTTTGCGATAATTCACTGTAAAAATAGATACAACTCCTCTATCTAGTTGCAAAAATATCAATCAAAATTATTTTAAGTAATTTTACCGTCACAAAATAGTACATTTCTATACTGACGATTTTTTAAATTTTTATTTCTTCTCACGAGTGTTGAACAAAACTTTTCAGTACAACATAAGGAAAGTGCGGTTTTCGCAGGCGACAACTTGTGAAAAGTACATTTCTCGTGACGGAGGACAGAAAGTTATTTACTGATAAAATAGCTATTGATAAAAATAACAAATTTATAATAATGATAGTATATCAGAGAAATTTATGTTTCAAACCGTTTCGCCAAATTCGGAGTAAAAAGCAGAAAGTTTTATATTGAATGAATAAAAATATTCTGCAGTCCTGTATAGCACAAAATCGCCTTAGAGACCTAGGCATTTTATCCGGACCATTGCGTTATAAGTGATAAAGTTTAAACGAATATAGCAATTAGTGGAACTTACACATATCGATTACTGACCTAATTGTCTTGATTGGAATCTTTTAACTTCATCGACAAATTTTTCTCAAAAACGTTATTAGATACGGACATTTTACAACGACGGTCTTATTCTTAATAAAAAAAATAACTAATTCGGAATAATTTTAAATATTTTATTAGCTTTTCACTATGAGCTATATAAATTTACAAAATTGAGCGTTTAGCTTAAGGTGACGACTACCTGGCCGACTATCTTACGGCGATCACCTTAAGTCAAACAGAACCAATTAAAAAATAACTACAATTATATTTTTATACTTCGCTAGTCATGCTGCACACAAAAGTAATTTATTTTAGTAACTCTATCGGTATTCACAGCGTTTTAATTCGAAAACTCACTCCAACAGATTTATTGGACAAGAGTTTAGTGTTGGTGAGATGCGGCGCCGGATGGGGCACTGGAATTATTCTGGACGTGAGGACAGGCACTATTATCACGTGCGCTCACGTCGTTCACAAGGTAAGGGTTCTCCGCTTGTGGAGAAGACCAAAAAAAGAAGAAAAAAAAGCGAGAGGAGGAGAAGTGGAGACTTATTTCTTGTATGATCAAGTGGTAGCTAAATATAGAATCTACGTGTAGTAGAGTTAGAGTACTTCCGAGAATCCTTTTAATAATAAACGCGCGGGAGCGCGTGCGCTCTTTCCAGGCGCCGGACAGCCGGATCAAGGTCGTCCTTCGTCGGGGCGACGATTCACTGTCCTCAGGGCCGTCGGGACAGTTGTCGACGTGGGCGAAATTGGTTTATCGAACAGCCAGAGGTAAACCTTACGATGTCGCTGTACTGAGGATCGACCCCCGTGAAATAGAGCCCACGCTGAGATCCATCAAAATCGACGATGTTCGACCGGTTTTTCGAGGTAAGAGCCTCATTGCCTCCGATTATCGCAGATAGCTCATTTGACTACGTACTAGTCAAATGAGCTATACATTTAAATAATCGATTTCATAACGTTTTATCGATAAACCGGAAGTAATGTGCAACGAAATTGTGTGTGGCAGTAAGAAAGGATGCAAACCAGAACCTTCTACATGTGCATCCTCATATTCTTACTTTTAATTAATCATAATGATTGCTTCCTCATTATTTTTACTTTTGATAAAGCTACCCTAGCAATCACGACGACTGTCTAGGTAACAAAAAAAATAACGCTGAATCAATAGTACTTTGCGATACTAGTGCGTAAAAGCGGACTTTCGGCGAAGGTTGGAAAGTGGCTGCACGAGTCGGACCGAGCGCTACAAAAGCACGGGGCGAAGCCGAGTGTTGTTTGTAGCGCGAGAGAAGACGAGTGCGGACACTTTACAACCGCCGTCGGGAGTTCGCTTTTACGTACAAGTATCGCATACTACTTTTTGTAACAAATGCACGAAGTGCCAGGTTATGTATGGCCGGCCGTGACACGAAGGAAAAGAACCGATGTGCGCATGCGCGCACAGTATTTTCGATACGGTTATCGTATTTTCGACACGGTTATCGTATTTTCGATACGGTTATCGTATTTTCGATACGGTTAACGTATTTTCGATACGCCTTCTCGAAAAGCGCCATCTTCTGTCACAGCCGGCACAACCTGGTACTTTTCGTGCATGCGTTACAAAAAGATGTTTTTGCACGAATAAATCTTTCGGAAATAATCAAAATAACCTTCGTATTAACCAAACCTAAGAAATCTCATAGTTGCCGTTACACTGAGAATAAAAAATCGTTAGAACCAACAAAACGTGCGCTTGCGGACCGCGAAAAGAATATTCCTTTGATCTAATGAAATATGTAATTGATCGAAGCAACAGCGGATCAATCCTAAAATAATTCAATTACCATTGACAAATATTATGTCCAATCGACAAAATACTCTTTTCGCCGCTCGCAAACGTGCGATTTGTTGGTTCTAACGAATTTGTTTCGCAGTGTATAACCTTCACGCAAATGTCGGAAAGTTATTTTTCAGGATGCTCAGGTCTGACGAATCAACGTCAGAACAACTTTCTGCAAACACCGGAAAAGTCCGGTCAAAAAGTCCGTCAGAACAAGGAACGAAATTAAAAGAATATATATTGTTTTTGCGTTTCATTTAACCGGTTATTTCGCTCTTTTACTTTCATATTCGACTTTACTTGGCAATTTGGTACATATTTTCTTACGAATAAAGAATGTACATTTATTATCATTAGTGCACGAAAAAAATATTTTTTGCGTTTAACAGAATGCACAAAGCCATTCTACAAGTATTGTTATTTATTTTGTATTTTTTCAGTAACTTTGTACAAAATCTCTTTACGCGGAAGTATTTTTATGAATTTTGGCTTGCTTATACAGGAAGTCTTGTGCATCCCTGGTAAAAAAAATCCCATTGATCCCATTTAAACTCATAAAGTCCTATTGAAACCGTATCGGTTTTTATCAGTATGAATGGTGTTTTTTGTCCGTCCTATTGGTCTAAATAGGATTTTCTAAGCAGGGTTTCTGGTGAAGTTGTCGATGGAAGTACTTTTTAAGAATTAACCTACAGTTTATTTATGCAGAATTTCGCCAAAATTCAATAGTCATCAACACAAATATATAGAGTTCGAGCGAAGCCGTTAATTTTATATTAACCCTTTGATGCACACATTTTTATTTTTAAAAAGTTACTTTTATTTAAAATCGAGAAAGAAAACGTTGAAATATTTAAAAAATGATAATAATCTAGGTGGGATGTTAAACATCCCGCTGTGCATCAAAGGGTTAACTGACTCATATCAAATATCAAACGTCTTTCAACATTA
The DNA here is from genome assembly GCA_963970395.1 of Ephialtes manifestator. Lineage (NCBI taxonomy): Eukaryota > Metazoa > Arthropoda > Insecta > Hymenoptera > Ichneumonidae > Ephialtes > Ephialtes manifestator. The sequence goes on along the minus strand of OZ019970.1, from coordinate 21,779,521 downwards.
GAGTGTGTATTAAACACCATTTATACCAATATCTGAAAATTTGCGAAAACTAAAGTGATCACCGATATTTTTCAGAATGAATTATTGCAAAAATTACAGTAAATAATGCGATCGTACTTTACATGCCGGAGAAATTTCATCACTGGAGCTAAACTGGTTTTCAGCTTATAGACTTTTGAATTTCGCATGTTTATGAACATTTGGACTACTTTATTAACATTTTACGTCATTGAATAAAGAATAACACCACTTACATGGTGATTTTCAAATTCATTATTAGTTTTTAAAAAACCAATTCATTATTAGCTTAACTGATTTTTATGTGAACTATATTTATCATTGTATTCTGGGCTGCGCAATTTAAGCCCGGAAACGACAGCTGAGATGGGCACGTTTCGTTACTTTCAAACACACACGCCTCTTTTATTTATTCCATCATTAATTTATTGCCAATTTTTTTTTACAAAACTAACCCGAGCGGTATATAATTTGATACTTCAAGTTTATAAGAGGTTGTTATTTAAAAACCTCTCAATTACAGATCATTTCATGAATAAATAGTAAAAAGCAAATTAAATGAGTATCAGAAAAAGTATCGACCGTTAGTTTTCGCCGCTGCATTTAGTAGTTACTATTTTTTATATTATCCATTTAAAAGAATCATTCCAAAAAGTTGAAGACTGAAAAGAGAACGTAGAAATATGAAGTTTTACATCCTGCAAGTCATTTTCATAAAATATTTCATAACAAATAAATTACTAGACGAGTAAACAAAAAGTGTGTATTTGAAAGGAAGAAAAGGCCATCGCTGCTGCATATCACAAAAACTATATAATAATACAACACTATCAGTTGATCAAATACATTATAATGTCGTCAACAACCAATCAGGTAATGATTCACGTTATCTACGTATCAAGTGAAAAATATTATTAATGTAAAAACCCTGTGCAGGTGAGGCCATAGGGAGCGCCGGATTTCCCTTCTTCTCATCGCGCTTTCCGACAATAACGCGGGGCAACGTATCCGCTACATCGGAATGCATGTTGCAGACAACCTGTTGCATTCAGAGTGGCTCAAGCGGCGGTCCGATAGTTCGATGGTCCACAGGCGAGATGTTAGGCATGGTGGTTTGCAACGCAATTTCCACGACCAAGAGCAAACTTTACCCACGTTTGAACATGGCAGTACCGGTGTCGATCCTCAAGACTCCGCTCGATGAATACCTGAGAACTGGCCGTGCGTACAAGTTCAGTTTATTCATTTACCACTACTTCATCCCGCGCAACCTTTCGTATTAGATTCTACACTAACATAGCATCCGTTTCAGCTAATTGCTATTTTAACATGCTTCGTTGTTTCAGAAGCCAACGTTCTCGAAGCTCTTAATACGGATGATCCGAGCGTTCAAGAAACGTGGAATTTCCAGCATCTGCCTTCGTCGAAAATTTAAACTAACTTGGAATTCGCGGTAGGGAACGGGTAAATATTTCATTGATAAATTCAGAAAGTAGGTAAATCACGATATAGCTGTTCGGAGAAAGGATCATAATGGCAGTATAGACTTTCGGAGAAAGGATCGAAACGGCAATATCGATTTTCGGAGAAGGGTTTGTGACGTACAGGTTTTCGGAGAATAAATCATGACGCCAATCTCCACTCGATATTAACGTCGCAGTACAGACGAGAATAGAATAATAAAAAAAAGGAATGCTGTAATAACGCTTTATGTTTTTCTACTAGAGATAAACGTGCCGCTTTGCAAATAGGATCTTGTACGAACGATTGGATAATTTAGAGAAAAAAACAACAATGAGGCAAAAAACCGACAAAGTTCAAACGAACTCTCGACGTCTTCGAGACAAAACGAGTTATTATCTCGCTTCGCACTGCACACGTAATGACTAGGTCGAGCATCGTGACCATCTTAATTCATTCCTGATGGCTGGGCGTTCCATACTTCAAATGTGCGCGATGACGAGCACGTAGAAGGTATCGTGATTTATTGCCGGCTAAAGTGTAAATTTTAAGAATAAAACGGGGCCAAAAATATGCCTGGATGTACATAATGATGGACTTCGCAGTTGTAAACATTCATTGTTAATACTATAGATTAATAAAAAGTTTTTGAAATTAAATATTTCTTGTATAATTTTTTGCTTTAAGCTAAAACGGTACCCAATCCGTATTTTTTTCAAAGACAGTTTCTCGGTACTAAAAAAATTAGATAACAATTAATGCATAGTAGTTGCGTATTCATATTATGCACATAATTTTTCAAGTTTTTGCAGAATAATTTACATTGTTATTGCAATTTTTTGTGCCGAGTCTTGATCGACAATTGAGCTGAAAATTATTCAGCATTCAGAAAAAGTTGGGGAAATGCGAAACATTATTTATCTTGTGATTTTATACTGCACTTATTCAAAAAATTTTAACGATTGTGATTATCCATATTTCCTCTTTGAAAAATTTGGAATAAACATTTTCTGTGGATCGCTATCCGTTATAAGAGCCACAAGTTATATCTTTCTGGCACTGTGGTAGAGAAATTCAGATATCATTTTCCGTCATCGACCGGATTGATATCGTACTACTTTAAGGTGATGTGTTAGTGCTCGGTCGGTAATAAAAACTGTATAGCGTTGTTCTTGGCTCCAGTTGATCTTTCGGGCAAAAGACGAGAAGTACTCATTGCGTCTGATAAGTCTGCAAGTCGGTAAAAAAATCTACTCCAGCATCCCCTTAAGGTGATGTGCTACACGTTGTCGCTCTCTGTCAGATCGTCATAAGTGCGAATGAGATAGCTAAATCCTCCCGAAGTGTTATTCTCCGCCCCGGTTAATTTTTCGAACAAAAGGTGAGAAGTGCTGATTCTAGACTTCTTAGATGCAGTTAGTACGTCTCGTCTTTTGCTCAAGAGATTAATTGTAGCCCAGAACAACGCTTTACAGTTTTTGTTACCGACCGAGCAGTAGCACATCATCTTAAGGTGAGGCGAAACCTCCATGAGTGCGATAAAGATAACGAATATCTTTCGGAACAAGAATTCTCAGAAACTTGATCTTTTTTGGGAAAAATGAAAGTTTCACATCATGCAGAATTAAGAGACCAATGATGTAAAACTTTTCTTTTATCAAAAAACGTTCGACGTTCTCTTAAAGTTTGGTTACAGTTTTTGTTACCGACTGAGTAGGTTTCACCTCCCCTTAAGGTAATGTACTACATGTCGTCTGTCTCTCTCAGATCGCCATAAGGGCGAGTGAGATAACCGAATCTTCCCGAAGTGTTATTCTTTGCCAGGGTTGATTTTTTAAATAAAAGTCAAGAAGTACTGACTGCAGACTGCCAAGACACAGTCAGGACTTCTCATATTTTGCCTGAAACATCAATTGTGACCAAGAACAACGCTTTACAGTATTTTTTACCGACCGAGCAGTAGCACATCATCTTAAGAGCATGTGACACACCTGCGCTCCCTCGACCGTTCCGGTCTCAATCGGCATCAACAACTGTAATCACCTTTTTTTATGCATACTGACATTTTACAGCTTCAAAATGAGTTTCATCGAATGCGGATATCACTGGAGCATTCGATGAAACTCTTTTTGAAGCTGTAAAATGTCAGTATGCGTGTAAAAAGTTGATTACAGTTTTTATTACCAACTGCGGTATTTCACATGCTCTCAAGGCGAGGAGAAACCTACTCAGAAGGTAAGAAAAACTGTAAACGAAAGTATGGAGACACCGCAGACATTTTGAGAAAATGGAATATGTCACCGAAAGCGCAATTTAATTCTCCGTCCGGTGACATATTGCTATTTTTCAAAATAACAATAGCCTCTGAATGGTGGTGTTCGGAAGATCGCAGCTATCTCTCGCACGCATATGTTACATGTTACATCTTACACCACCCTTTAAGATGTTGTGCTACAGTTCGGTCGGCAACAAAAACTGTAAAGCGTTGTTCTTGGTCATAATTGATGTTTCAGGCAAAAGACGAAAAGTACTGACTGCGTCTCTTGGTACTCTGCGGCGATCTGAGAGAGACAGATGACATGTAGCACATCACCTTAAGATGATGTGCTACTGCTCGGTCGGTAACAAAACTGTCAAACGTTGTTCTTGGTCACAATTGATGTTTCAGGCAAAAGACGAGAAGTACTGACTGCGTCTCTTGGTACTCTGCAGTCAGTACTTCTCGACTTTTATGCGAAAAATTAACCGTGGCGTAGAATAACACTTTGGGAAGATTCAGTTATCTCACTCGCACTTATGGCGATCTGAGAGAGACAGACGACATGTAGCACATCATCTTAAGAGGCATTCATGGACCCGTGGGAATTTCGCCGGCCTATTAAGAGTTGCGGTAGCGATGCGGCGCCAAGGTAAAAAAAAAACAGGTCTGTCTCTCCTGCACATAATCCCAATTTTGGTTTTTCCACTTCTGAAAAAAGGCTTTGTGTACACGGAGTCAGAAGCTTAGTCCATCCAACCGTAACTCCGCGTATTCTCTGAAAATGTGAGCTCCACTTATCAAGCCGATTGGTCAAAAACGGATTTTAAAATTTTGAAACTGGTGGGAGATATGATACTGCCTCTTACGGGTTTTTAAAATTTTCTCTTCGATATCTAGTAATCTGTAGCGATTTAATTAAGCGAATTAATTTGCAGTCTAAGCTCACCACGTTGTCGGCGGGTAATCGCAAAAAAACATGTCGTTTTCGCGATACAGACGAAGAAACGTCGTACAAGTATATATTTGCTTCAATTATAACGACCTAATTCAGATGAATCAGAATTGCAAAGTAATGCTGATTAGTATTTCAACGACGCATGTCTGATGAAATGATGAAAGAGCGTGAGTGCCTGAAGAGGGGTTTTATATTTACGTTTAATAATTCTGCGATTTGTAACTAAATATAACGCTCCCGGATGAAATATCTATTTTTAAAGACAAAAATAACGATGTCTGCTTCCTTCTGATTATGGCTATATAAATATAGAATATCAATTTGGGGACTCCCGTAATGCGTGCTGACGTCATAGAGATGGCATCAAGATTTGTTGCTTTTCGGGGATTGCCAACAGCGGTGATATCATATTTTAAGTCGATAAAGTGACACACTTTCGTTCACGAGCTTACTTTTATTTCTTTTGTTTCTTTTGGTTTTCAGTTCCACTAAGAGCCACAGTATGTGTATCAGTATACCTATGTGTTGTATTATTATTGCTATATCGACACTCGCACTTGATAGTTACAAAAATGTAGGTTTACTCAAATCGCTCCCGATCGATACGTGTAAAATACTCAATGCTTATAGACTCGCAAAGGAGATCAGTCGGGACTCGCGTTATTGACGATTATTGACAATCAGATTCGTCGTATACTAAACTCATTTTCTTATGAAAAAATTCCGAGGTATTTACAATATTCAAATTGGAAGATCCTATCGACGACGCAGAGGTACAAAAAAAGTCTATTCGCTTCATTAATCGAATAAATATTACGGAAAAAAAGATGTATTCCTGTCTCGTTCACGTTTTGGTTTTTTCCCATATATATATATTTTTTTTGTTCTCACTGCAATTATAGCAATTCTCGTCGTTCAGTTCGACACAAATCCTTTCACACGTCGTTGAGCAACGAGCTCAAACTTTCTTAAGATATAAGCTTACGCTCGTCATATAAATTAGACTTAGATTTTATTGTGTATGAAATTTCGAGCGGTACTTGAAATTCTCTCGTTGTAAACGCACTCTTGATTCCCTTCTCTTCATCGTCGTAGTCATCGTTTCTGATGCAGCCCCGATACAATCTTGATAAAGTGTTGACGTACAATATCGATACATAGTATAGATATATATTAATTCACATGACTTTACAGTAGATTATACAGTACTGTTTTATTATATACACCGTGGATGGAGTTTATTTTGTTTACTTTGTATTATTTTTTATAGTTTTAGTTAACCAGAGACTCCTTGATTAAGAACTAATTATGTTTATCATCGAATTTACGATAATTTCAATCGCCACCACTATTGTCCGCAATTTCTGCCGCGAGCGATATTTCTCGTTTACCGCGACTCATTTTTTTGTTCTTTTAGTTCGATGCAAAAGTAGGAAAATAGCGAGGGATAAACCGATGGACCGTATTGCATTTTATTCGCCGATTCGTCGTAGAGCTCGCATGTCCTCTCGTCGAACTTTAATACTAATCGACGTGCAATCTCAAAGGACGGAAAAATTATAAGCGCTTTAGGGTCGACGCGTCACATTAAATGCAATTTTCGGACCTTAACGAGCTTTCACAGTCGCTCGAAGTCGTTCGTCTTCATCTTGAAGTGAAATACGCATAGCTCACAATATTGTTCGGAAACATAGAGCGTTTGAACCGCACCAAACTGGGTCGAATATCGCAAAATAACTTAATCGACGCCTAAATCAAACCCCTTCAACATTCAGCCCGCAAGGCCTTCGCTTACGTCGTAATAATAGATATCAACATTATCGCAAATTGCACGGCTGTTCGAGTTAAACTTGTTGAAAACTTAAGTCACAGCGAAAACAGCGACTAGAAAGTAAAATAATTCGATCAAGCCGGCGCCGAATCCCGACTCTCGATGGCCGGGGAAGAATAAGTCAGACTTCCCGGCGAGTAATGTACACAATCTCGTAACTCGCTGTTCGCGAGTATCGTAAAGCTCTGTTTTGTCTCTTCAGGATTTAAACTCCTTTTGGAGCATTGACTCGTGGTTTCGAATGGAATTAATGAAAAGAAAAGAAGAAATAAAAAGAAAACGATAGAAAGAACTGGTTCATTGCTGGTAGCCATTGGCCTGGGTGTGTGCATCTTGACTGTCTATACTGTAACCAGTAATGCTATCTGGACTCTGGAGAGAAGCCGCGTAAAGCGGGTTGACCGGTGTGGCATTGGTGTCGAATTGTGTTGAGTCATAGACACTGTGATTCTGCAAAACAAAACATCATTCCGCTTTGGATTCTCCAACGCAGATCTAAACGGAGGGTTTTCTTTTTCTTAAAAAGCTTGTTTTTAGTTATAAGTACGTAATGAATGTAAAATAAAATAAAAAGAAGCGAGCACTTTGACCGCTGCAATTAATACGTGTTTGCCGTACGTTGAAACACTGCACCACCAAGCACCGCGCAAAGACACATACACATACAAACGGTGCTACAGATTTACGAGGCTCACGAACAACTTCTTCTCGAGTACGCCAATAGGCCGAAGCATCGATCTTACGGCTCGCAGGTGCAAAATAAATGTGCAAAAATGCGTTTTTTAGCGAATTAATCGCGGCTGCGTTACGAAAACATACACAATTCTACGCGAGGGATAAGCAAAGTGATTCGTGAGGGGGGGAGGAGAAGAATTAGTGTCTGTCGTCGATTGCCAGTTGTTTGTCTATTCCATTCACATATTTTTTCAAAGTTTTTATCGAACTCGAACGAGTTTTAAAAAGTGATCAGGCTGTTAGTTAATTATCGTACTGCCAAACCAGTGTAAATAAATAAAACAAAGTGCGCTCGCTACAACCACACGTTTAATAAAGAGCCACTAGGCATGCTAATATTTACAGTTAAAATAACTAAAGCTCATGTGTGATAATCTTACGTATTGTAAGTATCTTTTTTCGATAAATTATTTGATAGACGCATGTGTGCGCTGTCAGACGAATACTTCGAGTAATTTTTTCTTCAATTATGTTTATATTGTTGTTAATACTATTACGAATTTCGAAAACAGATAGGCAATTGCAAAGCTGCTGGCGCAATTGTTGTGCTTGTTCAAAGATTCACTTTTTAATTTATATACAAATTGAAAAATGCAGAAATCGCAATATATGAGCGTTGTAGACTTCCGACTCAATGAATCGCTTCATGATATGTAATTTTTTATTCAAAGTACCAACTTGTCGAGTCTATTAAAATGTTTTTAGTGTACCACCATTTCTACTCAAGTTAGGTGATCTTTCCGTGGCTTCCAGACAAACAAAACCACTCAATTTAAGAACAAATTCTAAATATTTTAGTATGAATCTACGAACAGCAAATTTTTGTGTTTTTCGCCTTAATAACCCGATTTGTATACTCTATCTGTTTTTCTCGCGTATATAAATGAAATATTCGAGCGTCAATACTCGATAAAACGTTATGAATTAATAAAGCTCGCGAATTAGGTTATTCGATAAAACTGACGGAAATATTTACAATTAAAAATGAAAACACTACTGATTCATCGGACAGAGCACCGATCGGTTCGTCGGGTATTTACAAAATGTCGAAGCGCGAGAATTACTTCGGGGAACCTGGATTTTGAGGATCACTCTCGCGCTTCGGTTTCTTTGGAGGACTCTGGTATTTGGGTGATTTCAGGGACTGCAAGTAATCACCGAGACCGCTCGATTCTTTGGCTTTCGCAGGGGATTCGGAATCACGTGAGAGCCGAGGATTATCGTGCGAGGAAGTCGCTGAACCGATACTCGTTTCTACGTTCACGTCTGAACTCGAGTTCCCTAAATCAGCCGCGTTTGCATGTTTCGTCGAAGACAATTCAATGAAATTTTTCGAATCGCGCGTAGAGTCAGTTTTCCCGACATTGCTGGTATCATGACTGTCGCTATTGAGTATATTCTCCAAGCTACTTTCGAGAGGCGGCAGAACTGACCATGAAGGACCCGCGCCCTGTTCGAGATCGGAACTCGCGGAAATTCTCGCGACCGATTGTTCGAAACTCTCTTGAATCGCGTGATGTACGATAGCATTAGTTGATATTTTACCAGGGTCCGAGAAAAGATTGGCGCTACTATCGTTTTCGGGAGGTCTGTAGATAAAATTACTAGCGGTACTTTGCCCGAGTACTAGATTCGATATGCTACCGGAAGCCGCAGCGGTAGCGTGATATTTGGTCGGGGAGGAATTTTCCGAACCCCAAGCCCGTCGAGTGCTGCTCAAATCCGGCGTGCTCTTTTGAGCTTCGATAAAATTCTCGTTATCGGACATTGGATTTTTGGCTAGATCGGGCGTACTCATCAGAGTGTTACGGCGACGGCTCAACAGGGTTTTCGCGTCTGGCGATGTGCGGTACAACGTATGCTGGGAACTCGAGCGGCTCGTACTTGCGGTCTTCTCATCCTTTCGGGATGTTGGGGAATAAATGGAGGTTTTTTGTTTCGAGGCGGGCGGTATTGTGATGAGAGATTGGTACAGGGGCATGTGAATAAACGGAGTATGGACCTGATAGATGTAATCACTGTCGGTCCTGAGGGAGGAAAAGCTCTGCTGATGGGGCAACGATACCGTGTCTTCGTCCATCGCGTCATCCACCTGCGCCTTGTATGAAAATTGTATCGAAGGCTGTGATACTCTGAAAATATGGTAGAAAACTGTGTCAATATTCATTTTTTTAAAAGTTTAACTAAGTCTTACGTTGGAGAGTAATAACACAAGAATATTTAGACTTTCTTTTCACGACCTTCGGCTTCAACGACTAGTTCGTATTTTTCTGTGGTTCCTTTCAAAGTTAAGGAGGGTCGAGCGCAAAAACAGTAACAAGAAATAGATGCTGGTTTTTTAAATACCCATTGATATGGATGACCTGAGTTCAACTGCAAAGTTTGAGTAAGTTTATCTTCATGGTTTTCGAGAAATAAATTTCTTAAATTGATACTATTTAACATTGCTTCTTATGGCAGATTCAAAATGAACGATGCATTTTTATATTTCTAAGGATAGTTTATACGGATACCATGGAGTTAAAATATTGCAAACTATAAAGAATACATTCAGGATGCTCTATGCAAGAATTCAGATATTTGTTCTTCACAATTAATTAACAATAATCAATTATGTGGCTCGAGATCCAGATTTCTTAAACTTGCGTAGCGGCGTCTCTGTCGCACAGTTTCGTGCGACCGCACCGCGTTTTCTACCGGGCCTATCCCTTCCAAAAAACGCGCTCGATCCTCCTTAACGTGTACTGGAAATTCCGCATTTTTACATTTCGGCCATTAGTTATGGCTCTTTACTGAAATGCTGTTTCGTACTACAACCGAGTAACGATACTATCATAAAATTAGGAATAGTGAATAAAAAAAATTCAAGAAATATATTGAAAAATTTAAGACTACCATGACGAGACTTAACTAAAAATTATTCAACCACTGAGCCGAATGGTCGTGGAAGCCGGTATTCCGACTTAATGACCCGATGAAAATATCCCGCGTCATAATTTCCTGCGGAAAATATCCCGAAATATTTAGACGCCGTTTTTTTGTTTACTTGCCACACCAAAAAAACTATAGTCTGTACTCTAATATTGACCCTCGTGAGAGAAAAGGAAAGCTTCGGCAATGGTTACAGTCCGTGAAGTGAAAATTTCCAATTTAACGTTTGTATTTCCCATTTGATTAACACGTAGAAAATCGAGTCTTTCGTTTGGACAGATACCATTATTTTCGTACACGATGGATAGTGCAGGGGCGGTTTAACGGCTAGGTCGACTAGGCCCAGACCTAGAACGCCGCAGGTGACTGAACTTATTTTCGAATTTTTTAAATTGGTGTAAAAACGAAAAAAGAATCGTTGCGTTAATCTTTTTTATGGAACGAAGGGGGCGCCTCGGATCTCCGGGCCTAGGGCCATTGCACCGTTAAACCGCCCCTGGGGTAGTGCTATGTATGGTAACATTTGATATCTTGAATAATTACTTTAAATTCCGTGTATCGTTAGACATTTTAGGTCGCAGTGTACGAGATATTCAATTTTGCGTAAACACGTGTTTTTTACTTATCCAAAAAACGGTTACTCAAAACAAACTGCCATCTTACTTGGTAGGACTTAATTTTTGGCAGATTCGACATTTTTTATTCCGCTAACATTCTTTTACGAACATTCTTGTACCTACACTGTTAGAAAAGACTGGAAGTAACCTCGTAATGGAAATTTAATATACAATTGTGGTATAAAATTAATGTACTTTTCCAGGAAAATTAAAGCAAATTATTAAAATTCAAGTACTTCTACTGTAAAATTAAGGTAAATTATTGAATGTGCTGTACCATACATTAATTTTACATTACACTTGTATATTAAATTTAATATACTAGTTTATGCTTAAAAACTTCCAGTTAAAAACTCAATAAAAGTACATTAAATTTCAAGTAGATTTTTTTACAGTGTAAGATAAACGTTGTTCCCAAAAAGTTATTAAGTGACTCTCTATAGATATTAGAGTAGCGACGACTTTCTTCTCATTTTCTTTGTCTTTATTGATAAATCGTCTGCTTCAGCAAATTCTTTGCCAAACCACTCAGACACTTCTTGATTACCTTAGTTTCGAATAAAAGTTTTCTTTAACTATTTCTCGCCAGGATATTTCTTCAGTAATTTGTCAGAGACGAAGCCCGAGAAATATATACTTCTCAAAGAAAAAATGATAAGACATATTCATTTTACGACGATGTGTTACGTCTCAATCGACAACAAAATTGTAATCTACATTTATCAACCGACAGTACTCTTGGATTTAAAAAAAGCTAGAGCTGTCATCTGCGTGTCGAAACTCTACATATATTGACTATAGAGATGATATAATGATCCACTCACCCGAAGACTTCCGATAAAAATGTTCGATAGACGAGTGGCGTAAAGAGTGTCAAATAGACTGCGGCAGTGAGATCCACAACGCACAACCCTGCAGGATCCTGTGTGTAGTTTAAAAGGCCCGCACCTATCGATTGTACGAGATTTAGCGTCGCCAGGGCGCCCACGTAAACGTAGAAACTTTTTTTATCTGTAACAATATTTTTGGTTTTTTTTAACCCTCTTTTGCGAACGGAGTAAAGAAGATATTTATTTATAATTTATTTGATTACATCAACTTACTTGGGAGGGTTAATCTATCACGCAATCTTGTCCGTGGAAGGATCAAAATAAACATGTATATCTGAAAAATAGTAATATTAAAAAAGAACTCGAGGGCTGCATATCCTTATTTTGCAGAATTTTTATACGCACCGAGGTGAATACGAGACTGCTGCAAAACCAGAACTTCATACCTCCGTGGCCAAACACGTAAAAATCCCTACTTGGGATGTGGAATGTGTCGTCTGGTAAAACCAACTCGAGTGTTCCTTGCGTTATCGTGAATACAAGAGCTATGAGAGCCGTCGCAATAAGGACTCTCCGAATACTCGACTGACTATCCAGATTTCCTGAGATACCACAAAATTAAGCACATTAAAATTTTTTTTGTTATTTGATCAATGTACGAACATCTCCTTCTTTTCAAAATATGTCCAATTTTAGAGGATTGCGCCACTTAAAATGTGGCAGAAGCCTGCTCCTACTTTTTTTGTTTTGATTTATAATATGATCCACGTAGAATGCTCATTGAGTACTGGAGATGTCAAGAGACGCGGTAGCGTCCCGACGCCAAGTATTAAAAGAAAATTTGTAATGCCTTACGAGACTCCTCACGACCGAAACGCTAGCGCTACTCTTATTATTTGGACGTTCGCCCTTTTTCGTCTGCTACGAAATTCTAACTGGAATTATCTCAGTCGAAACGTCGCGGACGTCAAATGTATCAGGCTCAATATTTTTTATTTTCTACTTTTGTAAAGCCACATATTGCACTAAAATGCCGCGAGAAGTACATGATTTCAGGTGTTCGAACTTTATGATCAAACTCGTGAATTTGATCTGAAAAGATGTTTCCTTTTTAAGCCTCCTTTTTTTAATAGTGTTTTCAGGTCCGAATATAGGAATCCAAGGTGCAATGGGATATTCAACAAATGCGATTTAAAAAAAAATGTAATTACCATTTTGAAGATTTTTTCAAGACAGTATGATTCTTAAAATTTCTTGTCTATTGTGAAGTTTTTCTACAATATACTCAAATTTTTTTCGAAACCATGCCAAAATATCTTTGCGAAAAATTCAAAAAACGTTACAACTTCGTTCACAAATGACATTTTCTATAACAATCTGCGGATTCTGCAAGATTTAAATTACAAACATCTTCTCATAATTTGCGAAAAAATCTTCTTAATACATTTATCAATGATTTTTCGATATTACTGATATTGAACAACAATTTTTTCAATAGGACCAACAACAATGTTTTATTTTTCGGGTTTTTTCTTTGACGTAAAGAATTCAAATTTTAACAGATTCAAAAAATTGAATGATAATATATATGCGATACATCTTTTATAAATAAAAATTAATAAAAAATTAATTATACGACTCATATAGCCTCCAATAAAACGAGACCTTGAAAGGTAAATTCCATTCAATGTATGATTTGGAAGTAGGAAGTAAAAATTTGTATACTTCTTCCCATAACATTCTTGCGCACTAAATAACTTCAGTAAATTGAAGATTAACAGTGCTTAATGTGTATTTTATGGGGTTGTAATTTTATTCTTTAAAATCAATTGGTCATCAATAAAACCTATGTTTCCAGCCTTTTTTTAGGCGACGCGGATCCTATAATTAAATTACGATCTAATAATAAAACACCCTGTAGTAAATGCTCACCAAAGGCTAAACTAAATATGACTACGCTCATCTCCGTCGCGAGTAGGAAAAATCTCACTGTGACCCACATCACCTTGTCGACCGTACCGCCAACCGACGACGCCGCGTTCACCGACATAGACACTATGCACCGTGTCACTGATATCACAATATTACATATTACAAGTCCGTAAAATGCTAAATAAATAGGGCTACTTGTAGCCCTCAATTTGAGCCGGGCGCGATTGCATCGCGCTATCATAAACAGTAGAAACAGTAAATTGGGCACCAGTATCACCACATCCCATATTCGAACTCTGTGGAAACAAAAAATAATGATCAATTGCTATATCATAATTTCATAATGATGTAATAAATGCTCTTAATGCTTACTGTGAATCCTGAATTTCTTTGTACAATACAAGCTTGCAAAAGTGCTCATTGTTGTCCATTGCAGAACTGATGTTGGGATCGTCTGTGGTGCTCAGGTCAAGCGGCTTTAGCCAACTTTCCGACACTGTCTTCAACTCCCCTTCTCCATACATTGTTTATGATATGATATCTTCTTCTTTTCTTATCCGTGTACCATTTTTCAATTTTCACTGTGACAAAACAATGTTATAGAACTGTATACTAATCCTAATAAATGGTAAATAGTGCTTATGTTGTTTTATTCCAACACTGAGCACAAGTATCAAGTACCATGAATAAGTACAATGTATGATACTAATTTTAAATTGCTTAATGGTAGATAAAGGACTTTGCAAGTTTTACCCTGTTTCATCCTCCCATAGATGATAAAAACATGACTTTTCCCAATTTTTTTAATAACTAGATGATACATCTTATTGAAACTACCACAATATTATGTTGTTTTATTTTTTTTTCTAAATGTAATCTGCCATTGAAGATTTTAAGATATTTTTTTTATAAGACTCATAGAGATTTAGAGGACTTTAGATATCTAATGAATTCAGAATACTTCTGCTAAAATCAGATTCAAATATTTTTCATTTCCCACTTTGGAATAACAAAATATAAAGCTTGTACACAATATATACTCTTGCCATTTAAAAATTAGATAATAAAGAATATAAGGTGGTTCTATTTTTCTGTTTTCTATTTTCAGCAGGAAATTAATTTTATCAAACATCTCCTTCTTTTCAAAATATGTCCAATTTTGGAGGATTGCGCCATCTAAAATGTGGCAGAAGCCTGCTACTACTTTTATTTTTGTTTTGTAATACGATCCACGTAGAATGCTCATTGAGTACTGGAGATATCTACTTTTGTAAAGCCACATACTGCACTAAAGTACCACGAGAAGTACATGACTTCAGGTGTTCGAACTTGTATTATAGAACTGTATACTAATCCTAATAAATGGTAAATTGTGCTGATGTTGTTTTATTCCAACACTGAGCACAAGTACCAAGTAATATGAACCAGTACAATGTATGATACTAATTTTAAATTGCTTAATGGTAGACAAAGGACTTTGCAAGTTTTACTCTGTTTCATCCTCCTGTAGATGATAAAATCATGACTTTCCTAAAATTTTGTAATAACTAGATGATACATCTTGTTGAAACTACTACAATATTATGTTGTTTCATTTTTTTTTCTAAATGTAATCTGCCATTGAAGATTTTAAGATATTTTTTTTATAAGACTCATAGAGATTTAGAGGACTTTAAATATCTAATGAATTCAGAATACTTCTGCTAAAATCAGATTCAAATATTTTTCATTTCCCACTTTGGAATAACAAAATATAAAGCTTGTACACAATATATACTTTTGCCATTTAAAAATTAGATAATAAGAATGTAAGGTGGTTCTATTTTTCTATTTTCTATTTTCAGCAGGAAATTAATTTTATTGAACATCTCCTTCTTTTCAAAATATGTCCAATTTTAGAGGATTGCGCCATCTAAAATGTGGTAGAAGCCTGCTACTACTTTTTTTTTATTTTATAATATGATTGATCCACGTAGAATGCTCATTGAGTACTGGAGATATCTACTTTTGTAAAGCCACATACTGCACCAAAATGCCACGAGCAGTACATGATTTCAGGTGTTCGAACTTGTGTTATAGAACTGTATACTAATCCTAATAAATGGTAAATTATGCTGATGTTGTTTTATTCCAACATTGAGCACAAGTACCAAGTAATATGAACCAGTACAATGTATGATACTAATTTTAAATTGCTTAATGGTAGATAAAGGACTTTGCAAGTTTTACTCTGTTTCATCCTCCTGTAGATGATACAATCATGACTTTCCTAAAATTTTGTAATAACTAGATGATACATCTTGTTGAAACTACTACAATATTATGTTGTTTCATTTTTTTTTCTAAATGTAATCTGCCATTGAAGATTTTCAGATATTTTTTTTATAAGACTCATAGAGATTTAGAGGATTTTAAATATCTAATGAATTTAGATCTCTGCTAAGATCAGATTCAAATATTTTTCATTTCCCACTTTGGAATAACAAAATGTAAAGCTTGTAGACAATATATACTTTTGCCATTTAAAAATTAGATAATAAGAATGTAAGGTGGTTCTATTTTTCTATTTAATATTTTCAACAGGAAATTAATTTTATTGCTAATCAAAGTTACAGAAATGTCAAACTGATGAAATGACAAGCAGGCTTTTCCATATTTATCCATTGTTATTGATAGATGATAAAGTTATCGAAAGTGAGTCGATTAATTGACATTCTACTAATCTCAATTTTTATCAGCTTATACATTCATTTTGTTAGAATTATGGACTTTGATGCTATCTTATTATACTGTAACAGCGAATTTTCATTGCTGTAAACGCATAATTTAGTATTTGTTTATCTCATGTTAAATTTAACAGTTTTCAAATGTAGAATACTACAGATGCTTCATTCCCTGTACCTGCCATATTAAATAAACAATATTTAAAGTGATATGTTTTCAAAACTGTACAGTTAACTCATTAAAAAATTTAGAGATGTTTTCTAGTAATATTCATCCTTTTCTTCTCCATAATTTTATCAAGAAAGCTCAATATGAAGTTGGTGCAAAAACTACCTTAAAATTTAACACAATAATCTATCATAAGAATGTAAATGCAGAGTGCAATCTGCAGTTAATAAAACAAGCTAAGATATGATATACGTCATCTGTAATTTAAATAAAAAATAAAGTCTCACTAGTGCGTTACAAAAAGTGCAAGAATGGCTACAAAGGAGCTTATTTTATTATCTGATTACTCCAGAGACACAACAGTTTTCAAATGTCATTACTATTGACACTTGGTAAGCACTTCCATTGTCCCGATATCTTAAGAGTTCATGAATGAATCACTAAGTAACCTTGATAACAACATAACCTCAAACCGAAAAAATGTATCTCGACGAACAACAAAAAGACGTAATTGAGGGTGCGTATGCAAAGCTGCGTTTCCGTGAAGTAGCGATTTAATGGCTCGTAAATTAATGAATAATCCGTTGACCATTGTGTGGATACGAGGGAAAACGAAATGGAAATCAATGAGAGAGAGAGAGAGAAAGAGAGATAGAGAGCTATTGTGTACCTGTCAAGCAGTCGCACGCGAAAATGTCTCGTAAAGAACGAGCCCCGTAACCGATTTACGCTAATTAGATAAGACACTGGTTAATAGACTTACGGAATGCAGCGCAGTGAGCGCATTCCTTCTCAAGCTAAAAAGCGAGAACGATGATAGTGTACATGTATTAAAGCCTTCCACTGTTTTGTGACGCAATTCGTGATATTTTCCAGCTTCACGAAACTTCGCCGTTGACATTCACGCGTACTCTGTAGTCTCGCGACGTCAATTCTCTTTGTTTTTCGTCGATGTACCTTTATCTAACACTTTGTTCTTGATATAATAACGCCACGCGAAGTAACTCAACACTGTATATTTAACTGCGATTATTAGAAATGTAACGCGCAGTCCGCGAGACTGCATTCCCGACCTTTTTCCCCCCGTTATATTGTACTCTCTCGAGAAACACAGGCTCGCCTAGCAGACTACGCGCTCTGACAGGACCAAGAGAGAGAGAGAAAGAGGGAGCGAGAGAGTTTCGGGCGATATCCATATACGATGTACGTATATTATGCAGTTATACGATATCCTCTAAAAACATTTGATTAACGTCGATTAAAAATACATATGGAACGACAGCTCGCACGATCGAGTAATTATTATCACAAAACGTTAATGTTTGTTTTTGTGTGAAAACGACGACGTCGTTTGTATGTAATTGAGTGGTCCATTTAGCAAAGAATATGGATATGCCTAGAAGCACAGTTCCCATGCTTTCGTTGAAGCCAGAAAAGTTGGGGTACTCGACAAGCTTGGTACCCCACTGGTATGGTGTCACTAGTGTACCGCATATCTGTGTTTGTACGTGTAGCTCACAGACAGAACCACACAAGCTTACACCTTAGCAACAGGCTTGGCACCGCCTTGCGTCATGCTTCCCGCGCTGCTATTGGCTAGAAGTTGGGGTACTGATGCTCTCTCTTTCGCTCCCGTTCTGATGAGGTCGTCGGGGTACTCATGCTCTCTCTTTCGCTCTCGTTCTGCTGAGATCGTCGGGGTACCTATGCTTTCTCTCTCGCTCCCGTTCTGTTCAGAGCGTCGGGATACTCATGCTTTCTCTCTCGCTCCCGTTCTGCTCAGAGTGTCGGGGTACTCATGCTTTCTCTCTCGCTCCCGTTCTGTTCAGAGCGTCGGGGTACCCATGCTTTCTCTCTCGCTCCCGTTCTGTTCAGAGCGTCGGGGTACTCATGCTTTCTCTCTCGCTCCCGTTCTGCTCAGAGTGTCGGGGTACTCATGCTTTCTCTCTCACTCCCGTTGTGTTCAACGCGTCGGGGTACCCATGCTTTCTCTCTCGCTCCCGTTCTGTTCAGAGCGTCGGGGTACTCATGCTTTCTCTCTCGCTCCCGTTCTGTTCAGAGCGTCGGGGTACTCATGCTTTCTCTCTCACTCCCGTTGTGTTCAACGCGTCGGGGTACTCATGCTTACTCTCTCGCTCCCGTTCTGTTCAGAGCATCGGGGTACTCATGCTTTCCTTCTCGCTCCCGTTCTGCTCTGAGAGATGGTTTTCTTTTCCATCCGAAGGTGATTTTTTAATGAAAGTGATATCCGGTAAAAATTACATATTTCATCAACAATCAGTTTCCACAATTTATATAGAACTTGTCTAGAAGATATTATACGAGAATCGAGTTGGTGTAGCAAAAAAGACGCTCGCTCCGTAAAGTGTAGTTTTGAGTCCAAAACACCATTTTTTTCCCCCTGTATGTTAACTAATATCGCCAATCGATATCCGGGATATGGAAAGCATAACATACACACTAGACATTGACAAACGATAGTAATTAACATTCAGGAAGAAAAAAAAAACCGGAGTTTTGAACCCAAAACTACATCTTGCTAGACCAGCGTTTTCCTGCAACACCAACGAAATTCTCGTAAAATACTTCCTAGACAAGTTATATATAAATTGTGGAAACTGATTGTTGATAAAATATATAGTTTTTACCGGATATCACTTTTCACTAGATTAAGTTACGATATAAATGTATTAAATTATAATGTAACAATAGCGAGAAAAAAAAAATTGTTATGACTGAGATTCGAACGCACGATGGAAGGATATGAAGGAAGGTGGGGAAATTTCCCCTACCTTCATTCCATAGACAGCCTTCAGTCCCAACTGCCCGCCTATTAGGCGGAGTTAATTGATCGGTCTACCGTGGTGCCATCCTACGTTTGATTTATAAGTAGAAAGTTTTGCTTCAAGCCGTCCATAAGAACTGTGCTTCATACTCATCGCCGTATGGTTAATATCGCATTAGTGCGCCAACCACAGCCAGCCCTTATACCTAAGAAGAAGAAGAAGAAGAAGAAGAACTGTGCTTCTAGGCATATCCATATTGTTTACCTTTAGTGGCAATATAGCCGCGCGGCGGGAGCGCCATTTTTAGTTGCAGCTTTATGATCGTGAGTAATCGTCGGAAAGACATTATGGTTAGACGAGATAAGATATTCATTAACTGTTAGTTCTGTCGATTACAGAAATAGTCGCAATTTAAACGATTCGACAATATGTGGGATGATACTGATTACTCCACGGAACTACTTCGTAATGTACACAATGGACTACCAGATCCTGGACCTGGCGAAACTACCCTTGTTAAGGGTGACTACGAGTATTGGCATTACGGCTGCGACGGTTTTCAGGATCAGGTATTTATAATTACGACTTTTTCTCTTAAATATTATACTTCGGAATAAAATGTTATAAACCTAACCAATTTTTTTTTAACTGTATTTATGTATTTACACTGATGTATATCTCAATTATGCTTGCACTGTATATACTGAAGCTATGATGGACAACAATAGTTTGTTTTAATGAAATTATATGTGTAAAACAATTTGTAAATATTATTATTATGAAAACACAATAGCACCTTAAGAGCATGTGAAACACCTTCCCCCCTGACCATTCTGTTCTCAATCGGTATCAAAAACTGTAATCAACTTTTTTCATGCATACTGACATTTTACAGCTTCAAACAGAGTTTCATCGAATGCGGATATCACTGGAGCATTCGATGAAACTCTTTTTGAAGCTGTAAAATGTCTGTATGCGTGAAAAAAGTTGATTACAGTTTTTATTACCGACTGTGGTATTTCACATGCTCTTAATGCCATATATTTATACACTTCATAGACAATGAAGTGTATATAGCTTCCATACATTTGATTCGATATACTTTAGATGGATTCAGTCAGTTAGTGATATTCATTGATGAATGTATTTGTTTTTTCTTATTTATTTGGCTGGTCATATTTATATGAAACGTTATACTATGTTCTGATTCCCTGTAAAAAATTCATTTTATAGAGAGTAGAAGTATCTGGCAATTCTGAAACAGCTAGAACAATTTTTTTAATACCCTGCATACATTTATAAAAGTGAAAAATTGCTAAAGAATTCTCAGAATTGCATATAAAAACAATTGTACAACACTAGCCATTTTTTTCTTCTAAAAATTGATTAACTTGTAAGTTAATCAATTTTTGCATATATGCATATAAAAAAGATGGTTAATTTTGTGCTGCAATCTTTTTTTATATGCATACTTCTATAAAACATATATGTTTTAAAAGAATTTAGTTTAATATGTTTTTCATACCCAATGAAATCTACTTTTTTAGAAGCAGATGTAAGAATTGTGTATAAGGGTATACAAAGTATACACCATTATTGTGTTTTCAATGTTTTGCTTATAATATTTTCTTTCCTTGTTTCTTTAGCTTCAAACATGTATTGCTTAGTATTGAATGATCCGGCATTTAGCAATGTATTACAGTTCAGATGCTTTTATAGTATACTGGGTTTTCCTAAGATTCTGGTATTGCAAGTCCTTGCTTGCAACTTCCCAAACATGCCTCTGTACTTATCATTGATGGGTGGAAGATTGTGAAAAATCAAGGCTGGATAAAACTTAAGGGGTATTTAAAAAATGAGGGTCAGGAAGCTCTTAGGGGTATTTAAAAAATGAGGGTCAGGAAGCTCTTAGGGGCATTTAGAAAAATCAATTTGTGGATCGTTTCTATAGGTGGCTCAGACACATTCAGCCCTGAAACACTCTCTTAAAAGGACTTGGAAAATTTATAATATAAAAATTGTATGATTACAGGGATGGGGATGTGGTTACCGAACTCTGCAGACTGTTGCATCATGGTTCGAGATTTATGCAGGTGCTGCGACTAACACAAAGCTAGAAGTGCCTAGCATTCTAGAGATACAGGAGATATTGGTTGACTTAGAAGACAAAGATGCATCTTTTATTGAGTCCACCTCGTGGATTGGTAGCTTCGAGGTATGAAACTGCTCAAATGAAGACTTAACAGTAATCTTAATTAATTTTTGCTAACATAAAATATATACAGTAGAACCTCAATTATCTGGTGTTAGACAATTCAGGTAGCATGATAACTGTGTGTCTCCTGCTATTACACAACCACCCATTTTTTCTTAAACTCTACTCAATGAAAATTCAAAATAAAGGTTTTATATAGTTTATACTCATGTGTAAATTCGAGTATATGAATTTCTACATTGACAAAATCCTATAATTAAAAAGTTGTATGTTTAAAAATAGTAATTGCTCGTCCTATTGCTGCAGTTTAGTAGGAACATCCTGAAAAGTTATGGAAAAAAAGGAGTATGAAAAAATATAAAAAGCTAAAAAACGAACACTCCATTATTATTATCGTCAATCAAATTTTCTGGACTTCATCAACTTAAGTAATAGGGATTCTGCTGTAGCTTCAGTCCTCCGTCCCGAAATTTTCACTTTTCCCGCCATAGTACAAAAATGTTCCTTTCAATAATCGAAAAAGATTTAATTTAGCTCGTGTGATAATAGTACTTGCTTTCATTTGGTTAACTTCAAAGTCACACTTTCTTTCCACAGAATAGTACATTACGTTACAAGGGAGGGAAGTGCAACTTTTCACCGAGAGCGAAGTTTGATTCACACGAAGCATAAATTCACACTCGGTGAAAAGTCGCACCCCTCCCATGTAACGTACTATACTTTTCTCCCGATTTCGCTAAAAAATAACCACATTACGTGTGTGCAACAGGGACGGAGAATAAGCACATTTTTAACAAATGACGATACGCATGCGCAGTACGATGATTACCTCCCTCGGGAGGTAATGAAAGCGGACTGCGCATGCGTAGTACGATGATTACCTCCCTCGGGACGTAATGAAAGCGGACTGCGCATGCGTACGTCATTCGTAACAAACAAGCGATTTCCCGCCCGCGTTGCGTACACGAAATGGGGTTATTTTAGCGAAGTCGGGAGAAAAGAGATTTTCACGCACGGGAAACTCGGTTTTCACACCTTGTGAAGTACAATTGTATACGATACTCGGCGGAAAACGTTTTCTCAGCTTATGTGATTGTAGCACTCGCTTTTTGCTCGTGCTGCAAACTCACACTCGTGGGAAAAGAGTTTTCCCGCCTTTGTGGCGTAATATACTATTCTCCCTAGAGCTAAAATATGCTAATTTTTCCAGACCCCGCTAAAATAACCGCATTCCGCGTATGCAACACGGGCGCAAAATCTTTCATTATTAATCTATGACCACGACGTATGTGCAATTCAGTTCTATTACTCCTTAGAGAGAAAACCGGTACGGATGGTTCTTTATTCCCGGCAGCGTAATAAAAACTGTACTGCGCATGCACTGTTCCACGCATTGCTTAAAGGGCGATTTGTCGCCCTTGTTGCACGCAAGACAATGTGGATATTTTTAAGCGAAATCGGAAAAAAAATCGTATGTTACACGGGAAGGTACTTGAGTTCTTCCACACGCGATTGCCGCGCCAAAAAAAATTTTCTTGGCAAAAATCACGCACTTACCTGCTTTGTTGCATAATATTTCTTTAAATACCGGACGTTAAAATGTTACCGCGTTTCCGGCTACACCAAAAACAATAATATATCATTTTGCTAACACAATAATTTTCCTGCGTGAATAGGTCTGTCTTGTACTGGATCATCGTTACGACGTAAGAAGTAAACTCCTTCACATTGCCAAGGGCAAGGATTTGGCTGAGCACACGGAGCGTATAAAGAAACATTTCCAAACATCGCATTGTCCGATAATGATGGGCGGTGATAAAGATTGTTCCAGTAAGGGTATCTTTGGAATTCACATAGGAGCCGAAAACACCTATCTACTCATAGTCGATCCTCATTTCGTTGGGTACGCCAAGAGCGCCCAGCAATTACAGAAGGACTACTGGGTCAAGTGGCAGAACTTGAATGACTTTATGGACAGCTCTTTTTATAATTTGTGCCTACCGCAAGTAGTGCCTAAGAAAGACTCAAGCTCACAAGTTCCTTAAATAACAATGTATTTTTAGACTTATCAAAACTTACAGTTACATAGACTGTATATAAGATTTTTTATCCACAGCGTTAATAAATTAATCTGTATTTAATATAAGACAGACTCCTTGCAAAACCCACAAAGATATATGTTCAGTGGTTCCGAGATCGGCCTCGAAGACTAAACCTTCGCCCATTGCATTCCGACGACTTGATGTCGTATAGACCGGCGTTTTTATCGTATTCTGAAACAAGCATGATATAAAAACATGATAATTATGCAAAATCTTGACTCGAAATATTCAAGTTCTCATTGTTCCTTTACGAAGAAAGACATCGATACTTTAGAAACATTCTACTGTAACGATCGGAAAGGACAGAGTGTAGAAGGTGTGTGTGAGTACTGCGGATGTTCTGACAAATTATTGAAGAGAGAAAATATATGGTGATCACCGGGCATCAAAACCGGATTATTCAGATATTGAGTAACAGCGCTAACCACTGCGCTAATAAGACCTATGTATTTCTCCCATTCGATTCGTCTTATATGCAAAGTAGGGTCGTCACACTATTTGTGATTTTCTTCATGTGGTAACATAACGTTTTATTTTTAAATAATAATCGTTTAATGGACGAATACGAAATTTTCAGATTACGCAAAAAAATCAAATGCAATTTTACCATGTTAAGTGCACCATGGATATTCCACAAAAGGAATGATAAAATATAGCTTGTGGAAAAATATGATACTGGTGGATTCATAAAAAGTTAAAAGAGTTTTTTATAACTAAACTCTGTAGAATTATTATATGGATTGAGTCATATTCAATATTTGTTATGTCTATCTCGTGAGTTTATTTAAGGTGATGTGTTACATATCGTCTGTCTCTCTTAGATCGCCATAAGTGCAAGTGAGATAGCTGAATCTTCCGGAAGTGTTATTCGTCGCCACGGTTGATTTTTCGAATAAAAGTCGAGAAGTACTGACTGCAGGGTACCAAAACGCAGTCAGTACTTCTCGTCTTTTGCCTGAAATTTCAATTGTGACCAAGAACAACGCTTTACAGGTTTTGTTACCGACCGAGCACTAACACATCATCTTAAGATAATGTGCTACATGCCGTCTGGCTTTCTCAGATCGCTGTAGATATGAGCGAGACATATGGATCTTCCCAAAGTGTTGCCCTCGGTCACGGTCGAATTGCCGATTAAAAGCGGGAAATCTATTGTGATCGAGAACAACGCTTTACAATATCTGTTATCGACTGAGTAGTAGCAAATGCAAAACATAGGGTGTGGCAAAAAAAGTGCCGTAAATAGAAAGCGGTCAAGGTTCTGCATAATTATCGCAACATTTTTTTGTTGTATAAACTATTAGTAGATAATTATAATTTATACCTGAAGTTTCAGTCTGTGAGCTTCTATAGGTATGACAGTGACGATCGGTAATTCTTCTATCAGTACTTTTGGATAGGACCTTTGAAGGCAGTGATTCTGCTTATCCCACCTAGCTCCCTCTAAGTACAAGCCTTGTACGTAACAACCCTACAAATAATTGGAAAAAAGGTAAGTGCATCTGAAATTACAGTACCATAATATTAAATTACCTGTTCCGGCCTTTCTTCCACTTCATCAGCTTTAGCGAATTTCGAAACTGTGGTGTAGATCAGCGATCTGTCCAACGGCCAATTATTTTTACGACAAGCGATCTGCACTAAAGCTGCTAGATATGTTTCAGGTATATGAAGACCCGACAACCATACGACAATGGGTTCATTACATCCAGCCTGTGACGATAAAACAAGTAATTTTGTATAATATTTTACATTTCATAGGTAGAATAACAATTACCCAGTTCGTGTACTGAGCTATCCTCTTCTCGAAATGATCCATCCATCCTGCTAGATTTTTTCTCGTCGCTGGCGCCAAAGCCGCCCATTCCTTGGGCAAGTTTCCATTGTAGAGAGCGTTAGCCACGCTGTCGAGTATTGCATCCATGCCGATTTCACCAGCAATAGCCTACCACGGAATAATTGCTTGTAATTTCGTCATAGATCAGGGTGGAGAAAACAGAGATAGGTACGTTTATTAGTACATTAGGCCCAAGATGATGCTGTAGTACACAATCCGCAATAGAGATGCAAAAGAATAGAAGAAAACAATAAAAACGTAAAACCTTGCCCATTGCTTCCTCATTATATCGCTATTTACGAAGGTATCTCTGCGAGAAAGCATATTGATCGAGTTTGGCTTCTTCATAGAAAATGCTTTATTTATTTACATTCTTCTACTTTGCATTCTTATTTAAAATAACTAAGTAAAAAACTGAATTCTAGCGACCTTTTAACCGACACAAAATAATTAACAGAAAATAAAATTCCTACAAAATCCGATTCCTGTTACCATTGTCGTTTACGTTTATCGTTTACGTCGAAAATGTGTGCTCGCTAGATAAAATTTTGCAAAACTTGATGCAGCAACGCCAATTTTTTATTTTTTTAAAAACTCCATAAAATCCGCACCGTTTTACCGATTTTGTCCAAATTTAATACCAAAGATTGCATCACGTTGTTTAATTTTTTAATTTCGTTGAACTGAATTCTTCAAGCCATTTTTATGCGATTTATATTAAATAAAGACTGACCAATACTCTACATGGCATTAAAAGTTAAGCCGATTCGATTGAGTAGTTCACGAGTTATGGTAGTATGAATTTCAAGCCCTTTATCGCACGTATACGCAGAGATACTCGCCCACGCGAACATTTTTTCTACACCACTTTTCTCGACGTTTCGGATCATTTTGAATGTATTGACATAAAAATATCTAAAAATCAAGTTTTCATGAAAAAAACGAAGAAGCATAAACTACCCAGATAAAAATAAAATAGTACTTTATGCCATACCCGTGCGTGAAGAACGATTTCGCGCACGCTCCGCTTCGCGTCGTGTGCGCGAAATCGCACTTCGCACACTGGTAGCATAAAATTTTGTTCGGAACTCGTACGAGAAACTTTTTCTCAACTCGTGTGATTGCAGAACTCGCCTTCGGCTCGTGATGCAAACTCACACTCGTTGAAAAAATGTTTCGTCGCACTCGTATCGAAAACTACTATTGCGATACAAGGGCGAGAAAGCGATCATTATACGCAGGTTGGAAAGTTGATTGCACGAGCTCCACGAGTATCACAGCAGCACGAGCCGAAGGCGAGTGCTGTCTGTGGTAGAGTGCGGCGAGTGCGATCAACTTCACAACTGTCGTATGATGATCGTTATCTCGCTCTGTATCGCATAATACTTTTTGTAACAAATGCATGAGAAGTGCTACCGAGTGTAATGTCGCGTGCGTGCGAGAAGTGATTCCCGTGCGAGAAGTAAAATAGCATCGATGGCCATAAAGCGCCACTTACGCCACGCGCGGCAGGCACGAGAAGTAGCACTTCTCATGCATGCGTTACAAAAATGAAATTATAAACTACACACTCACACAGATACACAATGTCTACAAATAACTCTGGATACTGCATTAGTCGATTGAGAACTAACTCGCTAAATTTGGCCAATAAAAGAGAAAGGGGAAAAGTTTGAAAGAGAACAGGGAGTTAATATTAGTATGTACTTTTTGCAGCTGTGTCAAAGTCGTTCTCATTTTCTTAATCAATTTGTTGAACCTCTCTAACTCCTGGAAGAGTACTATGGCTGATGGGGTTACGCCTAAGCCAAAGTTCCTTTTCACCTTTATCATATCGTATTTTGGGGGCATTTTTCCGAGAATCTCTTTCGCTACGTTGTCGATAAATTCGTCCCTGCTAATTCCCATGCCGGTCACAGCTGTTATAATTATTTGTTATTACAAATCAATTATTTAAAGCGATAGACAATTTTTATACAATATCAAATTTAAATGAAATTTCAATATACAATTTGGTAAAAGGAAACGATCCAAAAGCTACTTTTCATTTTATACGATCAATTTAAACAGAATTTGTTTAAATTGAAATATTTTTTGGATCCTTTCCTTTTACCATATATTATATTGAAATTTCAATTGCTGTATTTTCGTTGTAATACGTACGTATTTCCACTAAGCCCGCTTTAGCACAAAAAAGTCGATGTGAAAATTAAGTGAGTTACGTAAATAATACGAAAATTATGAATTGTGCTCACCTGTTTGAGGCTGAAGTTCTATTAGATTAGACCACATCTCTTTAGCGGTTTCAGTAAAGTAGTTAATCTCAGCGTTCGGATGGAGACCAAAGACTTCCGGTGAATTGATCAGTGGAAGTTCTTCTATAAAGTCTATATAATCATCTCGATCCCCCAGTGGCGGTATCACATAGTCCACGTTATTATCGCAGTAAAAGTGAAACGGCTGGAAGGAGTCGAACAGGAAGTCTCCAAAGTACTCGTCCATGTAAACCTTGGAAACTCTGCGATCGTAGTTATCGATGACTCTTCCACCATACATGACCTTAAATATTTCCAAAGGTTGTCGTCTTGTTCGTTGTTTTTCTTTTTCCACATTTCAACTCACCTCACCGATGAGATACTTAAGACTGTTCCAAGGAATTCTATTTGTTTCCTTCGACGCCATTGCCTTTGTTAAATAAGTATCCAAAATTTTTGTGCAGACGTTAAAGTCCGATTGGTTAAAATCGTAATTGATGTTCCATCCAATTTTGCCGTATTTTCGTCGCTCCTATGTAAATTTTGTATTCGTAATTTTATCTCAGGCATAAGATTAGTTTTTTAAAATTGTTTATCATTATTTTATGACTAGCGTCAACATCGAAGTACAGAATTGAAGAATTAAATTTTTTCACGACTCCGCTAAAATAACGTCATGCGCAATCGAATTTTATTCCTCTCCACGGAGGTAAACGGTTCACTTCTGCACATTTTTACGGCAAGGCTGATTTTTTTAGCCGGTCTTGTAAAAAAAGTAATCAATATGAATTTTTTAATTAATAACGTTTTTTTAATAATTAACGTGATTCATTTTTTCTCTATAGTTGTGCAATAGTCATAAGAGATGACTGTACTATAATTATAATTCTTTCGGTAGTTTGCAACGTTACGCTTCGATATCTCACATTTTTTTTAGTTCTTTAGATTCCGGTACTGTTATAATTATTTGTTATTACAAACTAATTATTTGATTCCGGTACACACAAACACCCAACTATCGAAAATATACAAATAAATTCTTTCAATAGTTCAAAGTCTTTATATCTGAAAACGTGAGAAAAATCTTTTGGTTACCTGAACTACTGCGTGGTAAAAAGCCAGCACGTAAATAAGATGCTTGTAAATAGGATGATCGCAGGAATCCAGAATTTGAGATGCCATCTTAAAGTACGTATTTCGCAAATTGAGCTTCAGCCCATTAGGTGGTTCAGTAACGACTATCAAATAAATAAATATATAAATTAGCGAAGCATATTAGGGTAGTCGTAGAGGTTTCAAAGGTCTACGCACCCTTTAATGATTGCTGCAAAATGCCAATAGGGAAGTTCTTGGTAGGATCAGTCGTTAACCAAAGTCGAAAATCAGGATGAGGTTTGCCCATAGTTTCTAATCGTTTTTCAAGCTCTCTGGTAAATCCAAGGAGTAAATGACAATTTTGTAGCATCAGCCATTGTCCCCTTGCTCCTGCATTTGCGAGCAATTCTATCGCAGTCTAAATACGATGGTAAGGAACGGAAATTAAAGTTCGCTGCCCGAATGGCTTGTTGTGTATATTAAACGTTTCGATCGATTCAAACCTTCTCTTGGCCTTGACCGAGCGATAAGTATCTAAATTTTCCACCACCGCAATCATATCGTTCGGCGAGTTTCATCAGTTCCGAGGTCGGATCAGAACCAGGACTAAGAATGAAGACTACAGGCATCCTCGGAGTGCTTTGCTCGTAGATCATATCGAAGCTCACGTTCGGAGGAGTAATGTACTGCTCGCCCATAACTTCGCTGATGTATCTAATCACTCCACGATACACACGATCCACGCGAAAACACCTTATAAGTATTAGCTTCTTGAAAGATCCCAATTTGCTCGAGTAACCACAGGGAAGTTCATCCAACTCCGGACAATCTGAGTCGTACCACTGTAAAAAAAAAGATGGTTAAATAAGAACCAATCTAGTCAATTTTAGAGACAAACCCGTTTCGAACTTTAGAATTCACACTCTTTTACTCATTCCACAAACATTTCGGTACGAATAAATTTTTTTGTAACGCATGCATGAGAAGTGCTACTTCTCCTGTCTGCCGCGCGTGGCGTAAGTGGTGCTTTACGGCCATCGATGCTGTTTTACTTCTCGCACGGGAATCACTTCTCGCACGGGAATCACTTCTCGCACGCACTTGTCGCACGCGCGCGACATTTCACTCGGTACCACTTCTCATGCATTTGTTACAAAAAGTATTATGCGATACAGAGCGAGAGAGCGATCATCATACGACGGTTGTGAAGTTGATCGCCCTCGCCGCACTCGTACCACAGACAGCACGAGCCGAAGGCGAGTGCTGTCTGTGGTACTCGTGGGGCTCATGCCATCAACTTCCCAACCTGCGTATAATGATCGCTTTCTCGCCCGTGTATCGCAAAGTACAATTATAAAAACAAAACATTCACTCGCGAGCTTTGCATTTCTGGCGCAGTCGGTGAACCGATGGCTAACTGATGCATAATTACCAACTCCAATAAAACTGATTGCAAATTGGAGTTTGGTCG
The DNA here is from genome assembly GCA_963970395.1 of Ephialtes manifestator. Taxonomy (NCBI): domain Eukaryota; kingdom Metazoa; phylum Arthropoda; class Insecta; order Hymenoptera; family Ichneumonidae; genus Ephialtes; species Ephialtes manifestator. Next base: position 21,749,298 of record OZ019970.1, on the reverse strand, counting down.
GTTTTAACATTCAATGCGGATGCAAGCACAGAAAATTTATTTGAAGAACCGGTGATTAAAAAAAAACACTTAGGACGATAATTGTTTATTGACGGATTCACCTTCTGCCCGTGCCATCTCTAACCTTAATAATGAAAAGGAGAATAACGACGAATAGGAGAGATAAATCTTTCAAACACCGACGAAGAATTATCGGAGGCTGAAACAAGTTTCTCGGATATATCAATAATATTACACGCGAGTAGTGTTGGAACTTCAGTCTCTAAATCGGAGTTCGTTTTGACAAAACTTTAGAACATGGCTTTAGAAAATTCCACTTGTCTCAACAGTCTGGTAATCAGCGATTTACTTTTAATCTTACGCAGTGAGGGACACACTGATCTACCACAAGCTGCAAGCAAGTTTTAATCAAAGTGAATAAGTATTCCAGTCGTATTTATTTCTCCAGTGTTTAATAGAATCTACTCTTTTGTTTTTAAATATCAGTTACAAATACGGGACAGTATTTGTAATTGATAACCTAGCTTGCAAATTGATGACCATCTTTCATCGAGTTAACCATGTTTCTATTGTAATGTGAACATTTCAATACCATCTTCCATTCGTCTGCTTCAGATTCTATCTGCCCAGGAAGCTCAGAGAAGTGTTCAGGAAAGTCAGCAGCTAATTTCAAGACATCACCCCATCCACTGGAGGGCAGCCACTTGGTAGGATTAGGCCTCGACGATTTTTCTAGGGCGACGTTACCCTTAATAAAAAAATCAAGCTCCTTTTGTGTAACACTGTCGTTATTCTGTTCGATTCGGGTACACAGTTGGAATGAAAACAGGAGCTTGTGTTTCTCAAAAATGCCGGTGCAACCATACTCGTACACGTTTTTCGTCAGCATTTGTATGATGTTTCTTAAGCGCTTTGCCAAAGTAGGATCCGGCAATGCTTTTTTTAGAGAATAAACAAAAACCTCGAGGTAACTTGTCAGTGAATATTGATACATTGAGTTCACGGTTGCCATATCAGCAAGAACGAAAAATAGAATTGCGCCTCTGTTGGCAGCCGGACGATAGCCATCACGAAGCTTATTTATATCCACCGCTGTGACATCCGCCAAATATATCTTCGACATCACTTCAGTCGCACTGGATTTAGTGTTATCGAGCGTTTCGATTAGATCTATGTTGTCCAACATGTTGCCTTGATTCGTCGCAATCTCACGCAACAAACTGTCCTCCAGTTGTTGTAAAAGCTTCTTGTTCTCGCTCGTTTCCGCTATCAGACTCTCACGCTGCTCCTCGACGTCCGGTCTCTCCGTTCTTACGACGACAGACAGCAGCTGGTCTTCCAAACCCTGGCAAACAATATTTACATAAAATTGGCCAGCATGCAAAGAGATTGTCCATCCTTTTTGACAATTACATTACGATCAAGTCCTACTTTGATTATAATACTTACAGTAGTCGTCACCATGTAATTAATAACAGTAGCTTTGGCATAGACAGCAGGATTGAATTTAGGATTTGAGAGTTTGGTCGTGAGGTACATGCGAAACTTCGGATCGTAATCGACCTCTTTGTCGCCCAACATAACAAAGTTACGTCCTGCTACATCTAAAAATTATTGATTATTACAGTAAATTAAATAAGCATCAGCTTATTGGGTCTCTTTGGACAACTTACTTTGTATATTCTTGGCGAGTACATTGTCCACTACAGGATCGATGTAATCCACATCTTCGAATATTATGGGAAAGCCGTATTTTATAGCCATTTCAAGTTGCTTGAGAAAATCTGAATCATTGAAAGTTATCACTTTCAAATTATTCTTTTCTTCTCTTTTCTTGATCCAATTTAGTGCCTGTTGTTGCGGATCTATGCATAGGGGAAACCTGGAGGCACGCATCGTAAGAACGCCATTTTGTACAGAGAGTTCATCCGGCGGAAGACCTTCGGAATTCCATCTGTATAAATATTCCAATTTTTTATTTTACTGTGATTTTGTCTGTTTGCATTAGCTAGTAGTGAACATTTCAAACGTACCCACTAATTTCTACATCATTAGTAAGTTGCTGTTCTATTCTAAACCGTTCAGACAGAGGAATATTCTTTTCTAGAATACTGGTCTGCCAATCGCCATAGACCATTTCATTTCTGAACTCGTATGAAAATGGACCATTGTACGACAAGAATCCAGCAGATAGCAAACAATTGCCAATAATTTTATGCATCTCGTGTTTCAGTTTCTCCAGATCACTCTGCCATCGTACATTCTCAGATGAGAGTCCTCCTATAAGCTTGTCGGCTGCCATAAGCCGTCTCTGAAGAAGGTCCGTTTCTTCCTGCAATCTCTGCCGATCGGTCATCGCTGTGTCGTACTTTGAGTTCAACTCTGCCAGCTCTTTCTCTATTCTCTTCAATTCCTTTTCTTCTTTCTCCAGAGCTTTACGAGCTCGGTTAGCCTCGGCTTCCAATTCTCGGACTCTGTCTATTTTTGGTTTTACCTAAAGGTTGAATTATGAAAAGATGAAAGACTTAACTAGCATCAAGAATGATAGAGATAAAGTTAAAAAAAAAAATCAATTGATTTGTGAATGTCTTATCGGAAGATTTTATATACAGTTTTTTAAATAATGTAAAGCATAACATTATTCTGATTATTACAGTAGTTCTGAATCTTTTTTCCATTTTGCCAGGTTGCCTTTTTGGCAAATAGTGATGTTATTTTATCTAATTTGACTCTCATGATGATGGTGATGATAACAGTTCGTGTATTGAACCGGGATAGAGGTTTTCTGGTATAAAGAAATCACCTCAAATATCTTTAATGCCACCAAAGTGGTGACATTTATTTCATCATAGATGTTCTATGAAGGTTTATGTTTAGTTCTATAATAAGGAACAGAATTGAAAGGAAATAAGAATGGAAGGTTAGTTTTTGATAATTTGAATTCTTAGATTTAGTTATGGTCAAGGTTCCAAGCGATATAACGAAAAAGGAAACTCCGGTTATTATAGAGTGAAGAATTCTCAAGTCGTCAGTAGTCATTCATTAAGTAAACAATAGTGGCTGAATATCAATGTGAGACAAATCTACTTGACTCACTATCTTTCTCGTGCTAGGTCATGCAAGTTTTGACTGTAGTTGCTTTGTTTAAATCTTTTAACAGAAAAATTAGCAATCCTCATGAGTCAAGCCACCTCCAGGAGTTCTTTATCAGAAACGATAAGCAATAATTTGACAGATAGTGTTTACCTCATTCTACAATTTTTTAACAAAAAAATTGTAGAATGTTTTCTTTGTGTTAAACAAGAAATCATATTTCGAGTGGCTATTGCAAAAAATATATTTTTCTCCTGACTGCGCTGAAATAACGTGATTCCGTCCCTGAAAGCGGGAGGAAAGTCGCCGATACCTGACCACGAGCAGTGCGAATGTGCAGCGGGCAAAAATACGAGCCACAACTCCCTAGGGCATCTTGCCCCTTATTTTTGCCTACTTCGAGGTTCCCAGCGGGACCGCCGCGTATCGCGGCGCTCGCGCTGCGTACGTCGGAGCGCGCAGAAACAAGGGCCACAATGACCGAGCGAGTCTTGCCTCGTATTTCTGCCCGCTGCGCGTGCACACGGCTCGTGGCCAGGTATCGTCGAACTTTTCCTCTCGCTTTTCAGCGACAGAAATCACGTCATATTTCAACGCAATCGAAAGAAAAGAATCGTATGCTACGTGGGAGGGAGCGCGATATTCCCCTCGTGCTCGTGCAGCAACCCTCACGCTCGGTGAAAATCGCGCTCTTCCCTCCCGCGTAGCATAATGTACTATTTTCTCCTGACTGCGCTGAAATAACGTGATTCCGTCCCTGAAAAGCGGGAGGAAAGTAACCGATACGTGGCCGTGCGCCGTGCTCACGCGCAGCGGCAATAGGGGACAAGATGCCCGAGCGACTCTTGCCTCGTATCTCTGCCCACTGCGCGTGCGCACGGCTCATGGCCAGACATCGTCGAATTTTTGCTCTCGCTTTTCAGCGACAGAAAGCACGTCATATTTCAACGCAATTGGAAGAAAAGAATCGTATGCTACGCGGGAGGGAGCAAACCTGACACTCGGCGAAAATCGCGCTTTTCCCTCCCTTGTAGCATAATGTACTAAAAAACGATATCCCAACGACTTCCTATCAATACATTATCCATTACCAAACAAAAAACCCTTTCTGGGAAGTTTTTCGGTGGCACGAGGTGCTCGCCACTTATAGGGTATTGACGCACTATTGTAGCGAAGGAAGCAATTAGAATTAATTATGGTCTACTTCATTCACTTCCATTACTATGTATTTTTATCTATATGAAGAATATGTGTAGGCTTCATATTTACTTCTCTGAAAACGGTACAGTAATCCAGTACAGCCAGAAGAAATTTATAGAGGCCATATCCAGCTCTGCTTATGCTTTGCATCTGATCTAATTTGTTGGATTTCTTAAGATGAGCTTTGACCATCTGTTGTTGTTTCAGTGTTATCTGGTCGCAGTCCATTTCCTGCAAAGTTCTCAGGAAGCTTGGATCGCTCATCATTCCCTTCGCGCTCTTCCATGAGATTTCTCTGAGGCCGCGAATTATCGCTACTCCTTCGCAGACTGTTTGCACGGGTTCTGGCGGGGTTGCGAATGATCTACTCGCAAATGGTTAAATAAATTTATATCGTTCAATTCTAAATATAATTTATTAATTATAAAATAATTTTTGAACCTTATTTCCGTAATGTCTCCTTTGTCGAGCTCGCCCAGAGCTATCCTCGCAGCATTCAGTGCCGGTTGAGCTTCGGCCAAAGCTTCCTTAGCCTCCGCCGATTCCGTTGCTATTATTTTATTCTGCTCTTCAATTTCTTCTCTCTTCTCCGTACTCAGCGTCTTCTTCTCCATAGCTATGTTTGTACTTTCTTGGATTGATTCCAACAATTGTTCGCAATTTTTCGTCTGTTCTGAAACTTTGACTCTCTGGACAGCCAAAACTGAGTTTAGTTCTTCCAAAGTTATTGAGGCTTCTTCTATTTTCGTTAGCCCTGTTTTTAATCATGTTATATTATTTTTTTCAGATTGAATTATTTTTTTTTTTACTTGAGAGAAAAAGTACCTCCAGATAGGCGCTCGCACTGTGATTGTATGTATTCTTTCTTCTCGATCAACAGATTCAAATAAGTATTTATAAAATCAAGATAATGTTTTGGAGTAACGTAGTTATTCCGCCGCAGTTTGGCAAGGAAGTCCGAAGTGTAGTGGCCAATTGACACATGCACGTGAACGACGTGTTGGACGATAGCCTCTCGGTTCTCTTCCGGTATGTTAGGATTCTATCAAGAAAGCATTACATATCACAATCTAGAGGTTTTGAGGGTAAAGACGCGATGTTAATCGACTCACGTCTCTCAGGACGACATTAGCAACAGCCAAGAGCGCCTGCTCAGGCCAAGAAAACATCCAGTCGATAGTAGTGCTATTGACGAGTCCAGGATAACTTCTGCACCGTGAACGTAGTGTCTCTCCTGATGGACTCATCGATAGCGCGATTCGTAGATTTGCCAGGCTAGTTTTAGCAAAGTAGCTCCAAACGCTCTCTCTGCCATACAATAAAAAAGTTAGTGAATAATTAACTTTGATTTTCAATGACTAATAAGCCTATCTTTCATGCATTGGGTTAAAGTTCGGTACAGATTTTTACAAACGCGTTCCCTACAATTCGATTTCCGATCTATAACTGTATAACAATTCAGTTATATTAGTTGACAAAAATGAAGAAAAATCACAAAAATATCCGACTTTTTTACATTTAGACAAAAATTGTACTGCAAGTGAGAGAAAAGCATATCGTTGATTTAACGATTTCACATGATAAAACGAATATAGGAAGCCTTGCAATGTTTTATGATCGAAGCGATGATAATACAGTTCAATAAACGATACTTGCAACGTTATTGGAAACAATCGTTGAAATCGTATATGGAACAAAACGGCATATTTGAAACTATTATCATTTTGATGATTGCTACTATAATTATTTTTGCTATAACCATAAAATAGAGACGTTCCTTCTGGGAATTATAGTTTATAATTAGATTATCGTCGGAGTAACTATATTTTTTATTAAATTACTATATTTTTCTCTCAGTGTGCCAACATAGAAATCCGGTAGTACAAATTGTGAATTTGTGGGGTTTCAGAAAAAATCATCGGGCAATCCCTGAGAAAGTTCAACAAGACAGGGCAGGTGATCTACTATTCATATATCAACGATTTCAACTGACTTTGTTATTCCATAGCCGGCTTCTTTCGCAGCGTTTCTGCAAGTGTTGACGATTGTTTCCTTTTCTTCATCAGTAAACAAAGAAGGCACAACACCGATCATCAGCATATTGTTCACCAGTTCGAGAAAGCTCTCATCCGCTACGTGAGCTGCGGTGAAGAGGAATGCGATTTTCTTGTTATCAACACCGACCAAGTTGAATAATCTCTTCATATCTTCCCGGAAGCTGTTCTCGTTGTAACCGCGGCTCAAGGAAATCTCAAATGTGTCGCAATCTGCGGCGAAAGCTGCTAGCCTTATTACACTTTGTTTTCCACTGCCACCGATACCTACTACCAAGACATGACCACGATGCATTCTTAAGGCACGATGCACTCGGGTGAGATGTTCCAGAGCATCGTTAAACAGGACCATATTTATTTTTGTATTTCTCTCGTTGTATTCTTCGAGTATCTGAATTTTTTAAAATAAAATAAAATGAAATAAACCTCGACTATTATAGTATAATATATAAATATAAAATATATATATAAAAAATATATACTATAATATATAAATAGACTTAAGCAAAATATGTCACAACAAAAACGAACTGAAGGACTTCAGTCGATGGTTCAGCTGAACTGGACCATGGACCTCAGCCATTGGCTCCAACAATGTAATACATTATTCAAAAGAAATTTTGGTACACCCAGAAAAAAGATCTTATTAACGGGACTAGAAGCTACGCATCGGAAATAAAATTTCTTATTTGGTTGCCGACCTACTAGATTTCCATTCACCCCAAATTAATTTTTTTATTTGTAATTAATATACTTATTGAATAGTAAATATATTCAAATCTAAGAAATATTTATTTGGGTCGGCAGTTATATAAATGTTCATTAAAAAATTAACAATTTTATTGGAATATTCCTCACTATCGCTTAGAAACTGTCTCCCGCTCAGCAGTTGGCGCGCAAACCAGTGCGCGGCTAAGCGGTCACCCATCCAAATTATGACCGCAAATAATGCTGCTTAACTCTGAGGATCCTCGAGCCACACACCGACCGCGCGTCCACTGCTGCCGATTTAAAGAATATATAATTTTTATATAAATATACGACAAAAATTAAATCAAATCGATAAATGTTGCATGTTGATAATAATAAACTCCAATAACGAAAGGAAATAGATATATATAGGATTATAAGATAGTTCTAATTGATTTTATTTAAAAATATCTAATACATGTATTTGGTCGTCTTAACTAGATCTTTTTTCCGGATTAAGAAAATATTTAGTAGCAATAAATAAAATATTTTTTTTAGTATCCGCTGCACAGAGAAAGTTGATTGAAGTAAATATGTTGGAAATAAAAAAACTGAAAAATTGAATGAAATACATATTTGTTGAAGGGAAAGTAAATTTTTGTAACACGTGCATGAACAGCGGTGTTTTCATGGCAGTTTTGCGGGCCGAAAGAGGCTAGTTTCGTAGCAGTGTTGAAACGATAGGTTGGCGCATGCGCAGTTCGCGATTCCTTCCCTTTCGACCCTAGGGTGGAAAGTTGGTAACCTCACTTTTCACTGTTCGTCCCGCAAAACTACCGTTCAAAGCACCACTATTCATGCACTTGTTACAAAAAGTATGGTGTGCAACCCGGGCCAAAATTGGCGTTTACGACTCGTGTGATTGCAGCCCTCGCTTCACTCGGGCGGCAAACCTCACACTCGTCGCAATCGCCAACTTTCGGCCCTTGTTGCACAATATACTATTTCGTTGATTGAAATAATTAAATGTTGAATACATAATTTTAGTTAACATTACCAAATCTTTTTTCTGGGTGTACCCACACTTATGCATTGTCAAAACAAAACCGGTGACTGCTACTACTACTAAAATCAACTTTCGAATACAAAAGTATTTTTTTTTTCTAAAATGACTAGGAATACCGAAATATGGTTTTACCTCCATAAAAAGACTGTACACTGCTTCGTAGTCTAGCAAATCTTCGTAAAACCTTGGCTCTCCCTCGTTGCAAGCGTTTTTAAAGTCCCCAAAGAGCAGAGGATCCCTCAAACTGTACTCTTGGACTTGTGGCTGTTCGTCCCAGACAGCTCGAATCTTTTCTTCCAAATTTAGACCAACAAATTCTTGATCCTACAATTATATTTTTCAAATTGATAAAAATTTAAGATAAACATCGTCTCTGGCCGAAATTTTTTTTACCGCCTTATTTATTAATCGATCGCATATCACTCTTGTGAATTCATTTCTCCAGAGTCTGACGAATTTTTGAACTGTTGGAAAGTATTCGGGATCGCTCTGTACAAGACCTGCGGTGATTCTCGAGAGATCGCGCATGTTAAAGATGTAGTGAAACTTTGATGGAGTCGGTGGTAATTCTGTAGTTACAACCTGTATTCCAATTTTGTTTGCATTACTAATTTAGACTCTACTTCCACATAAATGAAAAACAATCCTAGCATAAGCAGTAACAATTATAATAATTGGATATGTCAGTTTACCCTGTATAATTCCAGTGTTATTTGAATTAGAATATTGGCGACGACTTGAACCTCTTCGGGAAATGGTTGCAAGTGTCCCGACAGTATACTCGTGTAAATATAGTTGAGTGTAGCATCCGTTGGAAAAGTAACATTGTAGACGGAAAACATAGAAATGAATCGAGGATCAACAAGATTTCGTCCTCCTCCAGCCTTTCCCATGGCAGCCAGATACACTAAAGGAATATAGGAGCTCCTGAAGGTATTCGTAGTTTTCATTATAAATAAAGAATTTCAGATCAATTAATAATCGTACGAATATCTCTGATTTGTTTCCAGTTCAAGTCTTTGCCACGATCGTAAAATCCGCCACGCTCGAAGAGCAACTTAAGTAGTGCTATGGGCTGCTGAGTACCGTAGGCGTCAAGAATAGGCATGTTCATGTCGTCGATGAAGAGTATCAACTTCTTTCCTGGCGGAGGGCCATAAATGTCCCTCGTTCTTCTTTCCACTGCCGATTCGATGTTTCTTTGCACATCCATACTCGTGGTTCGTGACGAGAAGTTAATAAGCAATTGATTCTGAAAGTATGCGTTCAAATCTCGCATTAATGCTCTGAATAATTTAAATGTTTAATGATAAATCATAATTTGATGGAGTTAGATATTGCTGAAGCTACAATTTATTGATTTGGTGTATATTTCAAGAAAGGTTTCGTTTAATGCACCAAATGAACGATTCAAATGTCCACATTAAATATATATCGAGCAATCTATACCGGTTCGACCTGGGTCCGACCTTTGAACCCTCTGATTTGACCCGCAATTTTTTATGTTTGACATAACCCACTAATTTCTAGAAAAAAATGTAAGGAGACGCCGGCCCAATCTGATCTCAAAAATCTTTATTTTCGACAAAATATTTTTCAGAATTTTCTCAGATTTTTTAGGTTTGGCAATTGATACTTTGGTTTTTAAAGGTGATGTTAGTGATGCTGTGGCCGAGTGATATGATGATTTAGTGGTTAGCCGGCTATTGGCGGCCTCATTAAAGAAAGTTCTCTATTTAAACGTTTCGACCCTGGTCTGGGACCTCTTCAGTATTTTATTTACTACAAAAATTACACAATAAACGATAGATTTCTTTTATTACTACTTATGCTATCCGACTTAAGCTATGCTTGATGTTTTTGGGCCGGTGAACCCATTTGGTTTTTAAAAATCGCAGATGTGTGATAAACAATTTGATAACAAATAAGTGCTTTTAAGAGTTATGTCAATCATATAAAAAATTGCGGGCCTAATCCGAACCTGTATGGTGGAACTAACTCCCTCGATTCTTGATATGGCAGCCGCGGCGGCGGCGAGATTTTCTTATAACATAGGGAAATATATTTAAGGATGTTATACAAGTAAACAATTTTGAAGATTTTTGGCCCAATATTTTTTATGTTATAGAGAAAAGCACGAAATTTAAAAAATATATTTTTATAAAATTTTTACCCACATACTTTCTGAGTTATAAATTATCAAAGTTTAGCGATTTAACATGGGCAGTATACGGTGGAGGATGAGGACTGTCGTATTTTCAGCGAAAGCGCATGTTTGCGGAGAATATACCATGATAAATTTGTACTTTTCGTGTACATTGGAGTCTGAGCTTTACAGAACACTGAAAAAATCCACGTGCGCCCAGATTTTATGAAAGATATTACGTTAAAAGTAAACATTGACTTTTTCGCATCTCTCTTGTTCATGTATGTGCATGCCGTTCGCACAGTACCCTATCCTCCCCGAGGTTACCTGTATAACATCCTTAAGAACTTCAGAAACTCACGAATTTATCCGGTGGAAGCTCTCTGAGAAAATCCTGTATGACTGCTGTCTTTGAAGTCCCTGTTTCACCAACTAGCAGCACAGGCCTATGCAAGTCATTGAGTATTTTTACAAACCAAGTGGTTCTCAGAGTGTCGATAGTAGGTACGAGAATTTCGCTAAATTTTTTATTTTTATCGTGAATATATGATGGGACTAGCCACTTCCAAGGCATCCACACCTTCTTCTCAATATCCAGGACGTATTCGTAGAGGGATCGATAATAGATAGGTATGTACCCTTAAATAAAAAAATTACATAAGAATACCAAGAAAAGTAATAAAAAATTGAGAGATATGATAAGCCAACAATTCTTACTAATGGTTGCTAATTTTTCAGGCGTATCCTCCACCATCATAAGACCTGCAGTTTTCTTCATATACTCATCGAAATCTGGTCTCGACTGCATCAGCAATGAAGCTCCCAAAGAGCAATAGCACGATTGTATATAAACAGCCTCGATAAGATCATTTCTTTCGGCAAGTTTTTCAGACCGCAAGGCTTGTTCCTCGACACTCAAGATTTCACCTGACTGCCTAATAGGTGGCTCATCCTCTGGTCGCGCTGGATATAAACCGTCGATTATGTCGCACAGTTGCTTAACCATATTCAAACCCGTTTGCGGTATTATCATCTTCAGTGGAAGAACATGTTGCAGACCCAGCAATCCATCCACTATCAGTCGCAGAGCACCGTGCACATACTTTTCGCACAACAGCCTAAAAAAATCTTGCTCCGATTTGCATCGGGTGTTTATCCAACGATCCATGTACGGCTGATATCCCAAATTCTTTGGATCGACATAAACCATTCCTGCTCGAGAGACCGTGGCTGGAGAAGCATACTGCAAGTCTCCAACCTGATAAAGTAGGTATAGTTATAGTTTCTTCCTAAATCGCTAATCCTTAATAGTATATTACGATACAAGTGCGATCAAACTTTTTTTGACGAATGCGAGTTTGCCACACGAGCCGAAGGCGAGTGTTGCAATCACATGAGTTCAGAAAAAGTTTCTCGCACGAGTTTCGTATACAACTTTATGCCACTAGTGCAAGAAATGCGATTTCTCGCACGCGAAGCGAAGCGTGTGAGAAGTACGCATTTCTCGCTCGGAGTGGCATAAAAGTTATTTTAGATATTCCGATAAATGTGTTTGGAGATTGGGGCGAAAGTTATCATTAATATTTTCACTGTAACAATACCGTACTTTTTCCGAACACGTAATTGCTGTTATAATTATCGTGAAAATCATTTGATTCAGAGGTTTGTCAGTTACCGTAGTGAATAATTCAACATTTTTGCGATAGATTTACCAAACATTTAATCGGTTATTTCACATTATACAAATATTTATTTATTTATTTATTTGTAGTATTTATGAGCTGTATCCAATACGTTATTTTTTTACGCCCTCAAGTCCCATCTACTACAGTGTTTTTGACGATGGTGGTTCTCTCATAGGCTATACGAACGTACGCTTTTGCATTGCGGCTGTGGCCTACTTGAGATCAAGTTAGAAACACTCGCATTCGTTTAAGATGTAGGAAAACCACAGAAAACTTTCGTACTCTGCGGTGCATTGACGTTCATGAAAAATGCTGCACTCAGCGGGAATCAAACCCGAGCCTCTCGGTCATCGGTCGTACTGATCTCGGATTATCACGCTAACCACCACACCATCGGTGTCAGTTTTCAACGGTAAATAATAATAACGTAAACGGCCTGGTTTGTGACGATGTAAGGCAACCCTCTCACTCTGCCCATGTAAAACCATAGGATAAACAAGGACCTAACGAGTGTCGCAGTTTGTGACGCCACCATTTACGAATTACTATTGGCTATTTCTGACCAGCGTCAGAAACAGGGCCGTTTACCTTATCACAAAAATAGATAATACGATATTGTTACTGTAAGTTTACCGTCTACACATTTTACGGTATCTGTATATTTTTACCGACCGACAGTAGTGGACGCGCGGTCGGTGTGTGGCTTCGGCGGTCCCCAGAGTTAAGCAGCATTATTTGCGGCCATAACTTGGATGGGTGACCGCTTAGCCTTGCACTGGTTTGCGCGCCAACTGCTGAGCGGGAAGCAGTTTTTCTGAGTTTCTAATGTATTCTCATACAATAGAAACTCAATAAAAATAAAGCCGGCTGTATCGGCCAGGTTTTACGCAGTTTCCCTGTGCCCTCGTGCAAAAGCGATACAGTAGTGCATTAGGATGAGTGGCTGCGGACAACACTCTAGGGGGGGTCTGTATGAAGTGAACGGGGAAAGGGGTGTCTATGATGGAATGGAGAAAAGGGGAGAGGGGCAACGTAAAAGCCTGAAGAAGACATACGGAAAGAAACAAATTTAAAAAAATAAAAAATAAAAAAAATATATTTTTACCCTAGCAGATCCGGTCACCGAACAAACCACCGTCGAAATCACCATGGTAGTTTCGTACAAAATTCTAAGTGAACTTTTTACAGAAAACCTCTATCGTGGAAACGACCGTGATTCTATGGTGGTTTGCGCGATGATCGGGTCTGCTAGGGCAATTGTGCTGTTTTTTTGAACTCCCAAAATGTGCAATTAATTATATTCCTTTCTCTTAAAGCTTACTTCGAATAAAAGACTGCAGTAATTTTGTAATCTGATTCTTTCCTGATTGGCCAGGGTGAGAAGCTTGTTGTCGTCCATTACGGAATTCATATTTTCGATCCACAGGGCATCGACGTCACCATCAAAAAGTATGTACTTTCTTTCGTCTTTCCCTGAATCGAGGGGCCTATTGATTTCGCGAAAGATGTTGCTGAGCAACCCGTCGGTCCAATCTCTAGTGAGAGGATCTAGGATGCCGTACAATTCCGTTACCGTGCAGGCCTGGTCCAGGCAAAAGAAATGATAATTTCTTATTTTTAGAACTGCCATAAATAGAGATTATGACAAACCTATACCTTTGGATTTAGGACGTAGAGTTTAGTGGGTTTCTCCAAATAGGTTTGCGCTTTACATAATGTTTCTATAACAACAGTTTTTCCGCCACCTGTTGGTCCCACTATCATCGTCGAGTGTCTCGTCATCATCACTTCATACATCTGTACAACTTTATCTACCTGTGCTCAATCAATATTGTACATTTATTCCCATTCATATCTGACGTTATATTTCTATTTCCATGATTTTAGTATCTACATTTATTTTGCTGTAACTTCAAAATCCAAAGAAGAAATGGAAGGTATTTATTTTTGCGGACGCAAACGGCTTTCAGAGACAAACTACATCAAATTATTTAATGTACAGCAAATTTTATACGTGGTAACATTTTATCCTCATTTTTGCTCTTACCATCAATCAAGAGTCGCCTTAGCAACTCGCCGCCAAGTAAAAAAGAACATTATTAATGACTCTGAGCGATAGAATAGAGTTAAAATAATTGGAATCAAAGCTAATGTCATTGGTTTATCAAATCATTTCAAAGTTAAAAATCAATCGCATTGTTTGTGTGCATCGCTCTGCACACAAACAATCGCAAAATAATGCCGAGGGGAAACTATATTGTAATGTTAACTCTTTCAGCGTAATTTTAGTTCTTTGTTATCAACTTTGTATTATTAGATCTGCAGGGGCAACTAATTTTTAAGACCTTGTATACAGTGTATTGCAAACGTAGTTGTCACAACCAAACATTTCTTTCCGTGTACGAGTCAGGCATTAAAAATGAGCGATTTTACCTCGCGTTGCGCGCAAGAAGTCAAGTTTTTTCGAGATGTGGTGAAAAAAAGTTTATTTGCGTTTTCTAACATGTATACCTGATCGCGCCGAATGACGTATCCCTCCTGGAGAAGCATTTTCTCAACAGCGTCATTAAAATCCGGATAACCAAGTCTTGGACAATCCAATCCCGGAAACAAGTCTTTAATCAAACCTAGAAAGAGAGGAACGTCGTCGAAGATGAATTTCGGGAGGTTCATGTCCCTGAGAGCTCGCATGAGTACAACATCTTCCGGCAAATCGCTGCAAGTCCTCTTCAAGTGACCGGCCATGTTAAGAACAGACTTGAGAGCTCTCAGGCCGAAGTCGTAATGTGTCTGTTTGCTGAGCTGCTCTCGAGCCAGGGAATAAAGTACAGTCATCTTCTTTGCAAGCACTTTCGCCGTCAGAAAACCAGCACTAAAGAGCTTGATCTGACATATCATTTCGTTGTCCGGAACTATGCAGACAACGGGTCTGAAGAGAGCTTTCACGGACTCCGGAAGCTCTGTGCGACCGGCATATCCTGGATTCATCGTTATGAATATTCCTACTTTTGAGTCCAGCACGATATCCTGATTCTCGAACTGGGAAATTCAATTGCAAGATTCCATTACACGCAGGCCATCATTTGTACAAAAAATAACTTAAATCATTTATTTAAAAATGAGTGTTTTTAACCAAAATTATATTAAGCTTGGCAAATAAACTTGACGTAACAACTTAATGATGCTTAAGGAGGTTGGATACCATCTTGCTGGCGGGGAGGTGCGCGGTTTGCCGGGGAGGTAGTGTGCGAGAGAGCGGTCCGTGACGCGCGTTCACTGGCGTACATTATTGTACTATTCCAGCAGTTTTGTTTTTACGTTTTCTCGGCAACCAAGCAGACGAATCATTTCGGCTTTCGTAAAAGTTCTTTTCGAAAATACAATTAATGATTTGGTTCTGTTATCAACAATTGTTTATCATTTTTATTATACTTTCGAGCATAACGTTGAAGGTACGTATAGTTTTCGCTATGTTGCCCATGCATAAGAGTGTAATTTCAATAATTAATTTCTCGATAACCATCTAGATGATTGACATGAAATTTGGCATAGAGATGTAATTTTTATCTACGAATATCCTCCAAAAATTTGAGAGCATGTTTATCATTTTGAGTTGGGTACCCACCCTCCTTAAGACATACATTTCAAACAAATGTTTGATTCGATCAAAATTTAAGTATATGCGATAAGGTTTACGACAAGAAAAATGGTTTTCGCTTGAATTCGTTGAACAATTTTCTTGATACATCGGTTACCAATTTCTGGAAAGTATCATTATTCAAAATCAATGTTATTAACGTCGTCAACAAAGGGCTGAAGACTCCGATCGATAATTCATCGCTCACGACACATATTACTTGTCAATCCCAACCGTTTACCTCAAATGCAAACCGTGATGCAATAAAGACACTACTACTACAACTAGTGCTAAACGTCTTGAATGACGTTGATTAATCTTCCAAATTTATCTCTAGCCGCGCAATACCTAAATTCCAATCGTAGCAAACTTTTGATCGCAGAAATACATATCAGAGAAGAGCATTCACAGAGAAGAAGGATGCAATATGTCATTCATATTAGATTTTTCTTAAATGTTATGAATTAGTGTTAAATATCTGCCTTAAAGTAGCGGAGAATGTTAATGTGTGTGGATATATAATTTTTTTAACTTACAACGAAACGTTTGGCTTTCAGTTGCAAAGCCGAGCGAATTGTTTGCAGCTGCGTCGAAATTACCGAAAGTACGGAAATATCAATGCGATTGAATTCATCGAAACAGCCCCATGCACCGCACTGTGCTAGACCACCGAGAGTCTTTCCAATTGCGACGTAATCCATACCCTCGCCACAATTGGTAACGACACACAGGAGACCCAGCGCCTTGGCCAGGTCCTTTACAGTCTCAGTTTTACCGGTTCCAGCGGGACCTGCAGGTGCACCGCCCATGTACATCGACAGAGCCTGCGTTATTGTCAGATAAATGCGATCCGTTAGAGGAGTGATGACAAGGCGTCCGTTCAGACCCATGTACTCGTAGCCGTATTCAAATTGTCCGGTGCATTGGTTCATCCACACATTATCAAGATCGTGGACCCAATAAAATCTAACAAACGAAAGCAAACATTAATAAATGGATCCATAGTTCAAAAGTCCTTTCTTTATAAAGAATCAATAGATCGAAGGCAACAAAAATACAAATAGTACACATATTGAAAATCGATTGGACAATCACACAGCAGGGATGGGCGAAATATATTTCAAAAAAATAAAAATACCAAATTATACCTCACTCACTATTAATCTGCGGTTTAAATGGTGAATCGTGTGCCACTCATTAACTTTTCTCACAAAGATAACGAACGAAGAACTACTCACTATTTAAAGCGATATAATAAATAACTAATGAAAAGTCATTAAGTATTTTAATGGTGTGTTTAAATACTTTTTCAGGAGTGTCTGTCACACAGACACTCCTGCAAAAGGACTTAAGTGGCTGTCAGTATCTGTGCAAATGTTTGCAAGGGTCTGCATGAGAATCCGTGCTCCTTACGTGGAATCTCAGAATATATGTGGACGCAGAATAATTTGTCCCACACTGTTAGAAAAGATTGGAAGTTTTTATTCATAAATTCGTCATCGAAATTTAATATACAATTGTGGTATAAAATTCATGTACTTTTTCAGTAAAATTAAAGCAAATTATTAAAATTCAAGTACTTTTGCTGTAAAATTAAAGTAAATCATTGAATGTGCTGTACCACACATTAATTTTATATTACCCTTGTATACTAAATTTAATATACTAGTTTATGAATAAAAACTTCCAGTAAAAGTACACTAAATTTGAAGTAGATTTTTTTTACAGTGCAGGATTGCCCTAGCGGAACCGGTGCAACCATCACTTCAGAGTCGAATCGAAGTCAATGATTGCGCAAGCGGTATATAGACATCAAATATAAGTCAATTGACTCTAAAGAGACTCCGAAGACTCCCAATGTGAAACACGTAAGAGCCTTCCATTTGATGGTAACTCTCCTCATCGAAGTGACTAAAAAGACGGTGAACAATGTAACTGTCTATTCAGAGTCGCATCGTAGTTACAGTTGCACAAGCATAGACATGAAATATAAGTCGCGCGACTGCAACGAGATCCAGAGTATATCAGAGCGCAGCCAGTTGCATTATAAATTTGCTTGACTATTCACACGTTTGGATTCATACATACTGTGTTTTGACTTTATATTTGATGCATAAGAAAAGTCATATTATGAATTTTTACATTTGTATAATTGTATCTATATTGTATTTTGTATTTATATTGTATATTGTAATTGTATCTATATAAAAGTTGTTAATCCATACAAATCATTCAGTAATTTCACAAACTGAGAAAAACTACCCGGTGTAGTTGGAGAATGCGAATAAGTACACGAATCCACCGGACCAAACGCAGCGGATACTTTTCTCTCGGGGCTTTTTAAATATTATTTTAGACTCAATTATACGTACATAAAACTCATAACATGTCCTGACTTTTCTTATACTTCAAATAAACATACCCTTCCAAAGGTGTTAATAGACTAGTGCTCGAAGGCGGAGACCAATAGTCACAGAGTCCCAGATTCGAACCCTACCAATGACAAAAAAAATGTACATTCTGTATTCGTGATCGGACATGTACGAAATTAAAAAAGCAAAATAGTCCGTTAAATCAGACGCAAAAATAATTTTTCTTTTGTTCCTGATTTTATGGAGTTTTGAAGTCAGGCCATCATTTAACAGTTGCACAATTGCGTACAAATGGCCATGGATTGATGGTTGCTATAATCGTACAAGTGACGTTGAGGCCACTGAGAAGTGATTTTTTCTCTGTTGTACACTGGACATCATTTAATAGCTGCACAAATGCATAAAGGTGACTATTAATTGATGGTTGCATTAATCGCAAATGAAAGTCCCATAAAAGTCTCAACTTTGCACATTGTGCATTAGTCAACTCCGCCTCAACTAAACGTTACATCGGTTCCGTTGGGCGTAACCAATATCTGTTTGTCTTAGAATAATTATCGGTTGGAGAACCCATTGGGAAACGTAGATAGCCTGGAGCGTAGTTGACTCAATTAATTTGATTGATTTTTGAGATTCTGTTTCAGGTTATCACAATACGTCGCTTTGTATTCTTTTTTATTCTTGAAAACACGTCCGGAAACGATCGAAAATAAGTTAAAAGTAGATTAAAGAGGACGTTATTTTACTACATTTAAATTGAATGGAAGTTTCAACAAGGACGCATAGTATGCGAGCCACTATGATATTCTTGTAAATTTTGGTAGGTATTAAACACTATTTTATTTTTTACTTTACATTGGTACATGAAGCAAAAAATAAAATACAGTATTTAATGACAATTGGAAAAACTATATCTTAAGTCTGTAACTTTTTTTACTTATTGCTTATTTCATTTTGTATTTAATTTTCATACAGTTGTATTGTTCGATAAAAAATGTAGATTCACATTTTTTCATCTTATGTTTTTGAAAAATATTAACATACATTGTTTTATAAAAGGAATTTATTTGGTGTGTTGGTGGCTGAATTAACTTTTTTGTAATCATTGAAAAATAGTATGTGAATTATCATCTGAAAATATAATAACACACGTAATAAAAATGAATTTTTCCAGTACTTTTTCATGGAATTTCGTAAAAAATATTGTAAAAGGTTTATTAGATAAATTTCAGTAATAGCGCATTTAATTACTTTTATGCATTTTATTTTTTAAATAGTTGTTAATAAATAATTTATGAGATATCTGAAGAAATTAAGTCTATTGTAAAGTAATGAAAGGTGCTCGTATCCAGCGTAGGACTTACCTCAATTGACTCTCCCACTCGAATTCCATAGCATCCATAATGCTGTCTCTCACGAAACCGTCGATTATGTCGCGAATGTGCACATCAACTGTAAGCACGGTATCTAATTTTTTCCTGTCGTTATGTGTGAGCGAATCGCCACCGCCACCCATGAGAGTGACGACCTGCTCTAATTGATTGTTGAGCTGCTCTAGATACTGTCGATTTACAAAAATGTCTTCGTATATGCATTTATAATATAGAAACGAAAACGAATATCGAGGTAAAAATATGTGGTCTATGTACTTCTTTCATAGCTCGCTTCTTCCCCTTCGATATTTTCTTAAAAACGTTTTCCACTTCCGCAGTCCACCAGATTTGATTCGCCACAAGTATCATCATTCCCTGAAAGTCTAGCATCCATTGAACTCGCGGTCTTCTCACCTAAAAATTATTCAACCAATTTTTTAACCAACTATACAATTAAAGATGGAAACCCCTAGCTGAAAACCCAGTGCACACAGTAATGTTGTAGCAATATAACGGCAATATAACCGATTGTAACAAGTAATGTTACCAAGACGTTACATGTAAATTGCATGTAACTTGCCATTTCCGACTCAGCAATATAACGTGTTATGTAACCGACACATAACAGTTATATTGCGGCTAATAATAACCAAAATCATAACAATTACATAACTGCAATATTAGAATGTAATATAACATATAATGTAACTATAACGTTGTAGTTATATACATAGTAATATCGCAGTTGTGTAACTGCAACGTAACAGCAATTTAACCGAAAGTAACACGTAACATTATATGTTACTTACATGTAAGATATTATTTCCCACTTAGCAATGTTACTGTGTTCCATAACTGTTACAACTCAGTTATGTTCCTAGCACGTTGAATAGTGTAACTGCAATGTAACAAGTAACATAACAATTACGTAACCGCAATTGCAGAAGGTAACTTCCAGTCCACTAAAGAACTTAAAGGGTTGCTAAATCGCTACCCTTGGAAGTTCAAAAAAAATTAGCCGCTACTATTAAAAGTAGAACAAGCTATAGGTAAATGATGCCAACCGGATGGGACACCACCGACGGACATCACATCGTTGTAATCGTGTTATGTAACGATTACATATTTTTGTTACATAACAGTAACAACAAAAGGACATATAATGTACATTACCTTACCTGCTTGTAACAACTGAAGTATTACATGTTATTTCTATGTTATATGAATGTTAACGATACTTCTAACATTACCGTGAAGTTAAGATGTGACACTTCATTTACATGACCGGACTATCTTCACGGTTATATTGCAATAGTTACAAGCATGTTGCGTTACGGTAACACACACTCGTTACGTAACGGTAACTGTACTACAACATGTAACAGTTATATAACGTGCATGTTAGTGATGTTACATAAGCACTGTGATACGCACGTTACGTAAATGTTGCATAATATTGTAACATTTTTGTAACACTTATTACGTTACATCACTGTAACATGACCTGACTATCACCACAGTTACATTGCAATCGTTACAGGCATGTTTCGTTACCATTACACACTTTTGGTACGTAACTGCAACTAAACAACGACACATAATAGTTACATAACGTGCATGTTAGTGATGTTGCATAACCACTGTCATGCGCATGTTACGTAAATGTTACACAGCCTTGCAATATTCTTGTAATGGTACCACGTTACATTCCTATAACATTACTTACATCACGAAAGTTACATTCCAATTGTTATGAGCATGTTGCATTGCGGTTTTATAGTTTTGTCATGTAACTGCAACGAAAATACGTTACATAACAGGAACATTAACTGCAAATAACAAATTAAACATTGCATGATACTCTTATGTTACATAGCCTCAACATATCACAAGCGTAACATTGTAACATTACATGTAACTTCCAGGTTACATTGCTGTTCAATTATGTGTTCACTGGGAATAATGGAAAATTGTGTAAAATTGTCGATAGACAACCTTGCCATAATCATATACAGCTTTCTTGGTCAGATATCTGTTGGACTTTCGCATTTCTGTCAACGCGAGAACCATCCACTGCTCTATCTTTCCTTCTGCCATCACAGGATCTCTGAACTCCATTATTTCATTTTCACTCGATATCAGCGCAGTGGCAATGACTTTGTCTTTGCTGTCCTTGTCGAGTCTAAATCTGTCCAGATTATCAAACATTTTGCCGATGTGTTCTTGAATAACTGCTGCATTGTTGCTCCCAAGAATTCCCAAGAGTTCTTCGTCACTAATAAAATTAAATCTCGGAAAAATGGCTCGTTTTCCACTGAGATATTCAGTCAATGATTTTTGGCATTTCTCCAGACCAGCAATGAGTGCTTCAAATTCTTCTTTACGTCCCGGAATCGAACAACATTCAAGAACATTCAAGCGCTTTGAAGTATCGAGCATATTCTTCCTAAAAGCTTTGTCAATATCGTCAAATTTTCTCGCCTCCTCCGGCAATTGCATTCTTATGTCTCCACCGATGAATATTCCTTCCAAATACAACCACTTTGCCTGCAGTTCCATCCACACTTCAATCACTCCGGAAATTGTTTGCATAGCTTTTTCCCATTTCTGTACGGTGCTCAGGAAAGGACCAACGAATTGAGAGGCTGCCATGCTCTGCAGATTTATTGTGTTGTCCTCAAGCAATTGAATCAATTCGTCGACGGGGCCTAAGATATAACCGCGATCTTCGTAGCCTGCATTATTTCAAATGGATTTTATTACTAAAATTATAGCAAATTTTAAAAAGATCTATTTTATAAAATATAGTTTTATGAAATGAGAATTATTATTAAACTTGAGCTCACAACATTATTATCTTTAAAAAATGCAGTCTTCCGGTATTTTTAGATAATTGCATTTTCATAATCATCAAAACAAAAGTTTTTTATAAAATTATTTCTTTATTTTACAGAATTCTAATATGACCTTTTTGGTGTTTGATGACTGTGAACGCCATGGTCCTCCAGACTTCCGCAACATCTTTAACGCCTTTTTCTATAGCCTGTTCTTTGATGGCATTGGTGACTATGGCTTCAGCTATGTCTTGAAACTTTGCCAAATCCATGGCGAACATGTTTTCAAGAGTAAACCTGCGTTTCAGAAACATTCATTTTGAAAGGGAACGACGAATATATTACTACGTTCTAAATTAATTCAACCTTTCTCCAACTCTTGTACATTCAGTAATACTTCACTGTTTCTCACCGTTGCATCATAGCTTTCCGCGTGAGCTTTTTTTTTTGTGAAAACAGATTACAATTAATTAGATTTTGATGGACGTTATGGAAGTCCTGATTAGATTATATGTCAGCTGCGAACAAACTGTTACTACGGTTATCATTGTCACGATTGGAAGAGAACCTTATTTCCGTATACATTCAAGGATCGATAGCAACAATAATACAGCAATTATGTGATGCCATCGATTCTTTAGTTAATGGTTTTGAAACAATGCAACAATATGTCAGTCCCTATAAGAGTTCTAAATGGAAGCACTTTTTAACACTGAAAAAATAATTCGAAATAAATTGAAAAAAATTAACGTTGACGATGCTGATTATAAATGGTCCCCGCACCTATCAGGTGCCATATCAAAGTGAATTCCAGTCTTGTTCATCAATTCTTCCCAATGTCTATCGCGCATAGCTTCATTCTTTAGTTCAACGAAGAGCGGCACGGAGTTCTTGAAGGCTTTCATCGTTGCGTCAAGAGCCTGACCGACATTGAGCTGCCGAACCGCCTTTGGCAGTCTTCGAAACTCTCTGATAAAGTGATCCATGCCTTCGACCAACTGCTGAGTATTCAAATCAGACCAGAGTGTTTTGGACCAGAGATCTCGAGCGTTTTTCTGCATCTTATATAATTTGTACAGCGTTTCCATGCCCTCGTAATCCTTCTTCACTTTCAGGAACACCGAATAATCTGCTGGAGGAAGATCAAAAAGTATTTCGGCGTTTACTAGGTCCAAGCGTTTCTCTTCCATCTTAGCGATAAGCTTTCCATATTCCTGTCAAAGTATAAACAATTGATCAACCTTATTCGTCGCAAAAATGATTTTGTTACTCAAATCAATGCACCATAATAATGATCACAAAGCGCCACGATTTATACCTCCATTTTTTTAATTCCAGTATCAAGATCGCCACCAACACTTCCAGGTCCATGTTTCTCAAAGCGTTTTGCAAATTCATGAAATTCTTTGCAAAAATCAGCAATTTCTTCCTTGGTCATATCGCAGAATTGATCTTTGGTGCTTTCGAGAGTAGTGGCTCTGTAAAGAGCTCCCAAGTGCAGAGATTTCCACTCTTCTTGCAATTTGTAAGCCAGTTCTTCGTCCTCTGAAGAATATTCAATTTCGTGCATACGAAGTGTTCGAAAAGTTTCCTAAAAATGTCGGGAAAAGTCACAATAAGTGGAACGATTAATTCTCTCTTTCTAATTCTTTTAGGTAACGCCACTTACTTGGTACTCGTAATACTGGACTTCGGCCTGCACGGCCATTCTTTTAATGTCCGTAATGGCCTGCATGACGATCTTGAAGCGATCCAGTCCACTGATTACGAGCTCGACCTCGTTTCTGAAAGCGTCAATCTTCTTCTTCAAATTGTTCATTGAGGCTTCAGTGTCGGCTATTAAAAAGTTGCCTAAAATTTGCTTCCACTCTTTCGCGTGATCAATGATCCCCTTGAGAAGCGGCGCCAGGTTGATTCTACAACCAAGAAGCCGTTAGGCGAAATTCGAAATCTTTGTACCGTAAATTGCTCAGTGGACATTGAGGATGACCGTTCAGCTAATTAAGATTACCTAACACTTGCGATATCGAAGTACGGCGTCATCTCTTCAATCTCCTCGACTATCGCGCCATAGAAAGTAAATTTCTCGTCGTATTGAAGCAGCGTTGGTCTCTCCGCAGCAAATTTCTCGCATATGTGAGTCTTGTCGAAACGCCAAAGGTTTACGTATTTTTTCCAACGCTGCAGATATTTCCAACACTCCGTCGTCATCTTTTGAGTGGCTTCTTGGACGCTGATTATGTGTTCGTTGATGACCTGCGTATATTTTTTATTGCTTTTTTTTGAGTATTTGTTTCAATAACTCACTGAGACGAATGTCCCAGTAACTTATACTTCAAAGGAAATCCAATTACAACGATATTTGATGTTGTTAATAGAGTTAATTAATTTCTGCAGATAAACCATCGTGTGTCTGTATGAACACATTAAACTGGAAAACGACTCAATCGATGCACAAATGGTGAACATAATATGTATGATTAATATGTACATGAGGTTTACGAGTACTACGGTCTCATATAACATGAATATAAAATGGGATAGTAACCTTCAGGCAACAATTGAAGCGAGCAGCTTACTAATTTTTAATTATCTAAAGTGCAAACGATCTGCCTTATATTGCAAAAAAAGTAATTTAATTATTAAGTGATGTCTGCTGATGCTTTATTCTTTTTCGTCTTCTTTCTGAGATTTTTACGATCTAAATTAAATATTGAAAAGAAAACAACAAAAAACCAAAAGTTTTGAAAAAAAAAGTGACTTTACAGTCGGAGCAAAGTTTAAAGTAGTGGAAGGTAATCCGCGGGTATTAAGAATGTACCTATAAGGATTTGAAATACGAAAGTACACATAATTCTGATAGTTAATCAGGAAACAGTTAATTTTATTAATGGAAAATGCAATTGCGAAAATGTGTACAAATTTACAAACTTTTACTCCTCAATCTAGATTTTGTTTTTCATAAATCAGGATAATTTTAGACTGCATATCAAATTCGACGCATTTGGTTTTCCGTTGCATATAAAAAAAATCCGGTTGTTACTCTGTTTTTGTAAAATGCAAACGTAAATTGGACAGAAAGTGTCAGTTGAAGTTAGTTTGAAGTTTCGCACAAATTAACTAGCGTTTTTGGGGTCAAAAGACCGTAAACGAGCCGACGTTAAAAGATAGAACCGACAGAAAATAAACAGACAACTTAAAACCAACGAATAAAAAACTAAGCTTGGGATAGAAGCTGTCTGCGATGGAAATAGTCAATAACTCTGTTTTCCAGGTTACAGGTATTGGGAAATCACAAAAGTCATCATGACATCTGAGCCCGAGTCCTGAGCTCTTCACTACGTTAACTTATGGTAAAGTTACCGTCATATTTTATTCAAATTATACTCCAAACGTCAAAAAAATGATCAGAGATTATCGTAAGCGTAAAGATAATCTCTAGTTAAAATAAGCCAGATTAGGTAAAAGTTTTGGTGAGGTTTCCCTAGCAGACCCGGTCACCGCGCAAACCACCATAGAATCACGATCGTTTCCACTATAGCGGTTTTGTGCAAAAAGTTCACTTAAAATTTTGAAAAAACCACCACGTAAGCCATCACTCTAAGATTTAAACGAATCTCGGAGTGGTGGTTTACGGGGTGGTTTCGACAGAATTTTGATAAAACCACCACGTAAACCACCACTCCGAAATTTAAACGAATCTCGGAGTGGTGGTTTACGTGGTGGTTTCGACATAATTCTCAGTGAACTTTTTCTACAAAACCATGGTGATTTCGACGATGGTTTGTTCGGTGACCGGATCTGCTAGGGTTGCAGCAAAATTTGAATAAAATTTAACTTTACCATGAATTAATATAACGATGAGTTCAGGATCTTGGTGGATAAATTGTAACTACGCTGTCCCTGTCGTCATAATCTATAATTTCCTGGAAAATATGATCTTTTGCATGTTTGAAGATAATGTTCACATGCTAAAAAGACTTTTCCATAAAAATATTAATTGATACAATAATATTTGAGGATTGCAAATGTTTGATCGACTGGGTTGTCGCCGCCATTTTTCCTTTGTGTTAATTCCCAGTATCGAAATTACCTGTATGCTCATGACGTCTTCGAAGAAGCTAAAATTCACGTATTCCTCAGACTTTTCTTGTTTTATAGGTTTGCACTCATGACAAGTGCCCGCCATCCATCGTGGAAATACCTTGAGCCTATCGAGTAAGTCTTTAACGTCGCGGAGAACGATAGTCTGAATTTCGCTCGGTCCTGGTCTTAAGACAACCTCCGAAGTAAGAAGAACAGCATCCACCTGGAATAAAGCTTTGTTCTCGAGTAGCAAAGCATTCATTGTCTGGAGATTTTGTAGGATGCAACGCAAAAAGGCATCGAACATTTTTTGCTCATAACGCTCATAGATAAGTTGCATTCCGGCGCTGCTTCCACTCGACGTCCCTTCGACAAGGCTCTCCAATTTTATAAGCATTGGACTCGCTGATTTATAGACTTTGAGCATAGCACAGACTTGCTCGGTCCTCTTTGATTCGATATCAAGAAAGTACGTCTGCAGAATTAAGAAATACAAGAAAAATTGAAAGTGCATTTCTGGAAAGGTGACCGAAAAGCCTGAAATTAATGGAAAAACCTTGCAAGCGTTTAACTCTGCAACTGGTTCATCTCGTTCTTCCGTCGGGCTGAAGAGATTGTAAGAACATATGTCGTTTTGGATTCGGAGATCCAGATACAGCTTCATCTCATTAACTTGCGTCACCATCGAACTCAGGCTCTTCAGCAACTTCATACAGGCTTCAGCGTAGTCCGATATCCCCAAGGAATGCCAATTCAATCGAGTCACGCCGGGCTGAATATGTTTCTCGATATTCTGAAGGCTTTTCTTCAGCAATAATATCTGCAATTGGTATTTGATGTTAGTTACGATTTAATTATTCTGAAACTTTTTCTTGCGCACAGTTCAATTGTAACTAAATCGGATTTTGGTCGATTTTAATGATCACCGATTGAGAAGACAAACCAACTTTTAACCCAATTTGTAATCGGATGGTTTTACTGATAATCAATGGAGTTATCCTAATTTTAAATTCATTAATACCACGAAGGTAATTCGTGATCGATTATTCTGATTTAACGCAAACCCCAACTTTTCCATGATGCACTTAAATGTGGGTGTATTAAATATTTAAATTTGGTTGATCCTGTTGACTAACCGGATGAGCGTTTAATTGGAAGGTTATTTTGAAGTTAATTCAAACACGAATGTTTTCTTCATTAATTGTGTCGATAACTGGTGTTAGTTGAAAGAAAAATATGAATTTCATTAACGTCACTCACATCGGCATCGTCAAGTTTGTTCACAATTTCTTTGTACTGATCGGTCATAGCTTTCACAGCTTCAATATCAGCTAGGAGTCGATCTTTTTGAAATCCGGCACTTCTAACAATCTCCGTCAGTTCGAATCCTAATTGCTCCAAAAGCTCAGCCTTTAGATCACGAATTTTGAAATTGGAACAAAACATGTAGATTAGCATCAAAGCTATGAATACAGCTTATTTAATCATTCTGATTATATAAACCTCGTGAATTATTTCAAAAACTTCTGTGTTAAAGTTGACTTCAAAGCGCAGTGAAGACTCTATCATCGTAGAATCACCCATTATTTCCTTCCAAGCTACTTTTGCAGCCGGCTTTTCTGTCAAACTTGACACCGTCGAAGCTTGAGGCTTGTAATCTCTCGCAATCATATCGCCTCCTCGGCTGTCGACTCTTGACCTTATGCTTGGTAGAATAATTCGTGTACTATCCATAACGCCGCTGATGGAGGTATCTCCTACTAAAAAAAATACAATCTGTACATACTTTTCAGCGCCTATATTAAGGCTGTTGTCAGTCGTTCCAATTATTAGACGAAGCATCTTTTAAAATTCCTCTTGCAGCCTATATACATTTAGTATATAGACTTGTCCTTGTATACATTTAGTAGAGTCTAGTGAACTTTATTGACTGATTACTGTAAATGAACTTAACAGTTTGTTTTTTTTTTTCATGACGTTTTGACTTTCAAAAAGGCAGCAAATCCACTCAAAAATGTTTTTTCAAAACAAAAATTTTACGCCAAGTATTAAAAGTGTAACCATTCCATAAAAAAAAATCACTTGAAAACAAAAAGTTCTTTGCTGAAGAATCTTTCGCAAAAAAAAATTTCTTTCCAAAATATTAAACCGAATCCTATTAGCCAAGTCAAACCCCTTGGTAGATATTCAACAGATGAAGATGTTTTTCTACAAAAAACTTGACGGGCCTGCGACTAGCTCCCGTACAAAGTGCATTGAAATCAGGACGGGAGGACAGCGTGTCTCCAATTATGATTATTCGTTGAGTGATTATGAATGTTCTGAAAAAGATCCGAGTGGTCAGTTTCAGAAAGGAAGAATAACCAAATGAGGTTAAAGGCGGCAGATATCGTAAGGGAAGAAAACAGAACCGCTGCGGAATACATGACTTTTCAATATTTATTAGACGACATAAGAATTCCCAAGTACTTAGTTAAGAAATTATTGGCAATACATCCCGAGTTGAAACTGGACCCTTGAAAAACCTTCGTTAAATCAAAACGAGTATAATCCCAAACGATGAGACCTACGAAATAGCTAGCAGCGAAAATATAGTTATATTATAATTAAAAATTTTCTTCTCCCGCACTTACTCCAACGGACTATGTACGGGAGCTAGTCGCAGGCACGCCAAGTTTTTTGTAGAAAAACATCTTCATCTGTTGAATATCTACCAAGGGGTTTGACTTGGCTAATAGGATTCGGTTTAATATTTTTGAAAGAAACTTTTTTTTTGCGAAAGATTCTTCAGCGAAGAACTTTTTGTTCTCAAGTGATTTTTTTTATGGGATGGTTACACTTTTAGTACTTGGCGTACCATTTTTGTTTTGAAAAAACATTTTTGGGTGGTATATAAAATCCAGCATCTGTCTGTATGTACTCGGTAAATTTGAGAAAAGCTAAAACGAATTACATGCAGCTTCGCGAGCGTAAACCTTCCGTTTTCAGACCTTCTAAATATTTTATTACTTTATAAGTACTGTAAGTACTAAAACAGTATTTGAAGTACCGAGTACTTGATAATGTATAAAATACTTCAAGTACATAGTACTTTAAGTACTTTGTCTAGCTCTGATGTTTAGCACATCATTTTTCGACCGCCACTTTGTGAAAAAATAAAATTCAATTCCAATATTACCTGTGCTCTGTTTTAACATCATCGTGTCAGTTTGTTGTACCGATCCACTAATCATTGATTGTAATCCATCTGGAGTTATTTTGCTTTTTGATTTCATCACTTGTAAATTCATTTTTGGAATTCGCGCCACAAACGGTGCCCCTGAAGTATCACAAATCTTTCAATATTAGAGTACTTACTTTTAACAGAAAATAAATTCAATCTAACTTTGGATTTTCGAGTGATTTCCTCACATTCGTAATGCACCAGCTTCAGTATATTCTTGTTCATAGTGCTCACGACGATTGGGTTTGCCTTTTCTATCCATGATTTAAATTTACTCTCCTCGTAACTCTTCATCTTCTTCGCAACACTGAGATACTGTTTGAATGCCATCAGTTTTAATTCACTATTCTTGAGCTCTTGAACATTCTGAAATATTAGTACGGGATCCTTAAGTCTGTGAAATAATTGTCTCTCCCAGAAGATAGCCCCGGCGACAGGTGGATGATATTTTAGTAACGGAGGATTTCGCTTTCCTGTGGAAATGGAAAATATTATGCCTTTCAAAATTTATGTACAATTACACTGAGAGAAAATTATGGTATTAGGAACTATAAAGTGACAACTATTCATTTTTTGTTCGTACGACCAATTTTTTAATAGTTGCCACAACTATCAAATAGTTACAATAACTACAAAATAGTTACCACAACTATTTTCATAGTTACCGTGATATGAAAATTGTTGCATGGACTGAAAATTAATAGTTGTCACTTTATAGTTGTCTGCACTACCACAATTTCTCTGAGTGTACTAAATTACTATAAGACAAAAAATTACCTCTAGTGAATATATCCTCGACGATGCCAATTTCTTTGCTAAATTGTCGCATTATTACGTCAAATTTTCTTAAAAGTAATTCCTGAATAGCGTGTCGTGTTTTGATGTTCTTAAACTTGAGTAGCACCTCCAACGCTTGTTCAGCACTAATGAGAACGGTGAAGCACTCGTCAATGAAAAACTGTGCCGCATTTTCAAGATAGCCCACTTCGACATAGAACCACGACATGGCGGCTTCCCAATTTTCTTTATTGAATTCCAAGAATACATTGAAGTCAGCTTTTTCCAAAGGTTCAACGAGCTTATCGACTCTCTTGATTATAGCGTCAATCTGCGCTGGATCATTGATAATGGACTTCAGTTCAGCGCCAAAAATGTTATAAAAATCTTCCAACACACTGGCAACCGAGTTCAAATCACTGCAAACATGGGCTATGTACTCGGTTTCTTTGAAGAGATAGATTTGATCAAATTCCCAGCGAGAACCCTTTCCAGATTGCTCAATGCTGTCTCGTGTCGTCAGATAGGATTGCTTCCAACTTCTCATCATTTCGTGGGCATCCGCTGTTCTGCTTAACACTTGTTCCAATGGTTTTCTATACAGAATTATGAACACTTATAAAAAACAAACTTTATTATTATTTCCAATAACATTATAATTTTGACACAAGCAAAACGTTATTTATAATTAACCGGCCATTCTATAAAAAAATTGTTATATATTGAAATCCTACAAAACGAACACTTCAGAATAAAATCGATTAGTGTTTCGATTAATCTAGAACTCAACCATTAATTTCTCTACCAAAAATTAAGTCTACAACATTTTATTTCTTGAATACAACTTTACAATATTACAACATTGCCTTTTTCTCATCTGCAGAATGTCGAAAATTTCTTCGTAGTATTAAAATCAGATAGTGTCCTTTTTTCGTAACGAAGTTAATGCTTGAGTTATAAACCCGCCAATATAGCAAATGAATTTGTAATTACTGATAAAATATACTGAATTTTGATTAAAACTATATTATAGTTGACTATATTGGCACATTATGCATTTTTTTTACGAATATCGCATATAGTAAAAAGCAGACCCTAGTTGATTAAATATATTTAAACTTGAATGTTATTAAGCAATTGTGAATACTTAAAGAGCTCTTCGACAGCCAAATTCTTCATGACGTTTTGGCAGAGCTGCCAAGATATTCCTTCGAAGATCGGCACCATTTTTTCTTCAGTACAATAGTACTTTGATAAAACCCATATCATTTTCATACCCTCAGTGAGAGCTGGAAGTGCCTTTGCAATTGCATCAAACGCATCCGATTCAGTAACCAGCTGTAGGAAAATGGTATTGTTAATATTTTCATTCAAATTATCTTTATATTTAAGTAATACCATATATTACTCTTTTATCGAAACGTTATATTTCTTATTCTTACCTGGAAGTACCTGAGTACAGTAAAGAGGAACTTATTGTTATCTCTTGCTTCTGCATAATGTTTCCATAGTTCTAATTGAAACCAACTAAACGCTGAAGCTATAGTTGACTCAACATTGTTGAGCTTCGAAAGGATTTCTTTCACACTTGGAGTCTTCAATTGTTCAACAAGCATCGAGAGTCCAGTTTCCCTGTCTCGCCAATATTCGTACTCGGCTAGCGGACCTCTGCCTTGCGGAGTTTTGCTAGTATACACTTCCAACACTTTCTGTATGTGTTCTCCCCAGGACATCACCACTTCTTCCAACTGTTCGATCACTCTCTTCTCTACGAGCGAGGGTGAAATCGTTCCGTCGGATTCCATCAATTCGGATATTTTTGGAACAGTCAGTAAAATATCACCTTCGATGTGTTCCAGAGTCCTGTGAAATGACATTTCATTAAATAAAGCTAATATAGGCCGGTCAACCATTATGTACACAGAGATAGAAATATCGTAATAACTTTCTTTTTTAACTTGGCGTCGAGAGGCTACCGTGACTCTTGATAATAATAAATTACAAATTAGGGGGGCTGTGGCATAGTCATGGAGTGTTCAGCTCACATTTTATACCACTGAAAGCGCAACAAAGCCGACAAATGTACACTGGTAGAAAAGAATATTATTGATTTAACGATTTCTCATGATAAAACGAATATAGGAAGACTTGCAATGTTTTATGGTTGAAGCGATGATAATATGGTTCAATAAACGATACTCGCAAGGTTATTAGAAACAAACTTTGAAATCGTATATGCAACGAAACGGCATATTTGAAACTATTATCATTTTGATGATTGCTACTATAATTATATTTGCTATAACCATAAAATAGAGACGTTCCTCCTGGGAATTATAGTTTACAGTTAGATTATCGTCGATCTAACTATATTTTTTTTTAATTACCAGATTTTTCTCTTAGTGTATCCCAATACAAATCAAGTACTTCATCATCCGTAAAGATAAATTCAAATGCTCCACGGCGATTTGTTATTACGGCTATTTAGATTTTCTGTGTCTAAAAATACAAATATACTGGTGGCTTTTTCCAAATGATTCAACTATCGCCAAGCTAACTCGCTTTATGCCTCGCCTCTTCAGGCGACTCCGTTAATTTAGACGCATTCTCTGTATTGCTATACACTTTAATCAATAAGATAAGCAATAATTTGAAATACCGTGAGTCAAAAAGCTGTCCTTTGTACATATGTACACACGTACATATATGTACTTTTAAGTTTTCCTGGATCTGAAGTTAGTCTTTAAGCACAGAGCTAAGATATTGTCGCAGGGGTTTTTTGTTCGAAAATTAACTTTTTTTCCTCATATCTATCCGGTACGCAATCCTGTGTGCGTCATTATGCTTTGAAGTACTTGTATCTTCTTATATATTCTATTATTGTTTTATAACTATATTTAGAAACTATTTTATGGCGAAGAGATTCCGTACGTGCAAGAGCAAGAGCCAGCGAAACTCAAATATTGTAAGAATATTTTAAAAAACTATTTATTCTAACCCTAATATTCCTTAATATTGTATTACTTTCTGAAATAAATATGTTTTAAACAAGTGTCCGGCCTACCCACATAGAAAAATATATATGTAACATATACGTTAAATATATGGCGCCAAAAAGTTCTATATGCTGCATATATTCTGCATATATGTGTGCAAAAATATATTCAAAATATATGGGATATATGTATGGAATATATGTAAAATATATTTATATACGTTTAGCGCCAAAAAGTTCTATACGTCGAATATATCGTGCATACATTTTTATTTCCATGTGGGTATACGCAGTGGGTCTGGGTTCGATTCCCGCCGATCCCAATGAAATTTTTCACAAAAAGAACGGTGGCCTCCGTGAACGTCTCTACCATATTATAACTCCACCGTATTACGGATAAAACAGATCGTATTTTGTTGTATCCGAAAAAAAAACAAAGAATATAAAAAAATGGGGAAGCTGTATGCAAGTTTTTACTTTACATATCTGTTTTAAAAACAAGGGATAGCTGTAATGCTTTGTAATTTACCCAGATTTCCAGTTCAACTCTACAGAAAATAAACTAAAAATATAGCGCGAATAGTCCAACAGAGACTCCAAAAATTGATTTTTATTTTAATTTCTAAACTTCGATTTTAAGAAAAATAACGTTTATTTTATGTTTTTAATTCGCCAGAACTTACCACTGAACTGTGGCCGTCAACTTTTCAAGATACGTCATTATATCTCTCTTGCTAGATTCCACTGGCATTTCCTTTGTCGTGTCAAGAGACTTTTCTCTAGAACCAGGGATGAGTGACTCGTCGCGTTCACCATTTTTCGAAGCTGAAAATGTTGTATGTTTGGCGGATTCAGATGATGATTGAAGGCCATGATGTCCATCAACTTTTCCCTTTAACGAAGACAGCCTTTTCCCATCCTCCATGTTTGATACTGCTACAGAGACCCTGCGGAAATTTGAGGGCCTTGTGAAAGCTGTGGCCTAAATCATCAAGATTCGTCGTTAAAATAAATGTGTCTCTTTCGTTTGTATTCATTTCATCTGCATAATACATTTGTAATAACCTGAGTCTCGAGTCCCGAAGAAAGAGCAGCGCTTGCCCGGCCTATGGGAGTCAAATCACTCTTAGAACCGGAATGAAGATCTTCGACCTGTCTTTGAGCAGCTCCAGCTCCTCTATATTGCTTTTCAATTAATGGTTTGAATGCCTGGAAAATTAATTCACTACGACAAATGTTTTTCTTTTCTAAAATCGTAAATACTTTTCGACATTAAAGTCCAAAAAAAAAAAACCTTCAATACTAACGTGAACTAGAATTCTGTTAAGCGTTGGTAGTAATCTACCATTAAGCGAACCGACTATCAGAAAATTCGTTATCCTTTCCTCGCAGGCTTCGTACGACTCGAAGGCTGTAATACCTTCCTCACTAGTCCTCATAAAGTACACAAGATTTACATTTTGAAGTTCCGTGTCGTTGGGATCAATTTCGCCAAAAAGCATGTGCAAAACAGGGATTTGCACCACTTTATCCACGACTTTCTGTAAAAAAAGTCCATGATTCACTACAAAAAGGTGCACTGAGAAAAATATATAGTACACTGAGAGAAATTAAGATGGTACTGGTAACTAATCAGTGATAATTATATTTTATTAGTCCAGGTGTCTATTTTTGTAGTTATATTAAATACGTTATTGTTAATGTGACTATTTTCGTAGTTACATTAACTACGTTACTATTAATGTAACTACGAAAATAGTCACCTCTACTAATAAAATATAATTATCACTGAATAGTTATCAGGACCATCTCAATTTCTCTCAGTGTAGAATGGTAGAGCCGACTATACTGATATAGTTCCCAGGAGACCCGATCATATAGATTTTTACAGGATACTATGTATTTGTTTTGTTGAGCTATAATTATGTTTGCAGCTATTATTCATTACTATAAAATATAATCGGCGCTCCTGGGAATTATATTGTATGGTAATAGTAAGCTATTATATAGTAAAAGTATAGTATTGTTGCTTTAACCATTTATTTTTCTCTCAGTGTGTGATGAATATTTTCGAACCGGAAACGTCTCGTTCCTTTGCCCAAAGTAACTTATTCAATTATTTTACTTTCTCATAGCGGGAAGATTGTTTCGATGATATAATGTTTTTTTGAAATTTGATTGTCAGGATACTTCAACGGACCTCACTTTTCTGATCGGTTTCCGCAACCAAAAAGAGACCGATTTTTTAGTTTTATTTATTTATAAAATATTTATTTGCGTTTAATTAAACCCGCCAATTTCGTTTTTATGTTCTTCAAGAATTTAATTGAACGCAAATAAATTCCATTCTATAACTTATAAATTTCATTTTTAAAAGTTGGGTCCATTTTTGATGAAGGAAACCGAAAAAAAAACAAACCGATGTTACTATTTGATAGTGATACATTAAATTGGAAGGTGTTTTGTTCTGAATATTTTATGGGTGTTGTATTTTCTCCAGAAATATAAAACGATATAAACACACTAATTCGTGCAAATTTCAAACTATCAAGCTTTTGGAAGTTCTAAAAATTTGTAATTTTTACAAGATTATTACGAAAATATTACGAAATTTATGAAGTTGGCTAGAGCACTTTATAAAATTTCGTTTAGATAGAAGATTGTATACAACATTTTTTAAATCATGAAAAATAAAAACGTGCACCTTACTACCTAATTATTTTCCTATATTATAAAAAGATTCATCTTCATACGCCGTCGTCGCCATCGTGTCAAAAAACGAGGGGGTCAGCTTCACCGTACGGTTTCTTCGTACAGTAATACTGTAATAAGCTGATCGACATATTTCGTCACGCAGCGGCTTTGTAAAAGATGAAAAGTAGTAAGGGAACAATGTGCAAAGTTCTACTTTGCATCCTCTTTTAAATAGGAAAAGAATACTCGATTTAAAAAATGTATGTCAGTTTTGCTTCCTCATAGAAGAAGCTTCGTGTTCGATAAACCTTTTTTTTCGAGATTTTCATGTCAGGACACTCAGAATGTTCCAAAACGTCGAGAAAAGTGATTTCTATGAAATGTTTATGTGTATATGTGTTCGGATTCTTGTTAGCACGATGGCGTCCGCAATTTTCAAGATATCGGCCTGAAATTTGGTACACAAGTAAAGTGTGGATAGATAAAGGCTAAGTTGAAATTTTGCTCAAATCCATCAAGTGCTTAAAAAATTATGACATTTTGAATTTTTTCAAAAACTATTAAATTTTAATGGGATTTTGAATTTTGCGAATTTTCGAATTAGTATTCTCGTTCTAGTACAAGTTTAGGTATCAAATATTGATTTGGGAGTACAATGAGTTTAAAAAAATTGACATTTTTTCAGCTTTGTGAAATAATTTGTATTTTTCACAAAGCTTCTTGTATGAGGAAGCCAGAATTAATAAATAAGCTTAATCATAGCTTTGTGAAAAATATAAATTAATGAGGAAGCAATGTGCAAATTTTTTTTTAAAGAAGTTTCTGACTTATAATCACCTTCGTGAGTACATATTTGTCTTCTTCTCCTGGTGGTGGCACAAACGGAGTGGATCTAACTGAAAGCATTTTTGCAATATTTGACCGTAACGTTCGAAGATGCAAAAAATTCTACACCCAGAAAAACGGGTCTGATAGGTTCATTTGAATCAAATTTTAGATAAAATTTGAAATGAATAAAAGTTTATTTGATTCAAATAGATCTTATTTAAAATTGATGCGATGTATTTTAATGAAATAAATTTCATTTGTTCAAAGTCGAATTCTATTAGGCCGGGCATTAAATAAATTTCTTCTTAAATATCCAGTATAATAGGATTTTATTTCAATAGAATATAATTTATTTCATTCAAATAAATCGTATTCACTTCAAAGAAAATGTATTTGATCCAATTAAAATTTTATTGATTTCAAATGGAAACCATATTTGATTAAAATAAACTCATCAAACCGATTTCTTTGGGTGTAGTTAAATATATTATAGTAACATCATACGAGAAGTCGTGCTTTTAGCTTGAAACTTTTTCTTCATTTGCAATGACGAAGCATCGCCCGAGATTCGCTCTTCTTCAGCTTCGCTGTCACGATCTTCTCCCATTTCTTCTTCACTGTCACCCATAACAGTGCCATTCGGTCGAAGCTGCATCGCTGTGACGCTTGTAAATATCGAACTCGGAGCAGCACTGTCTTGCTCAGAATTGTCCCCCTTCTTGCCCTTCTTTCCTTTTTTTCCTTTTTTCTCTTTTTTCTTCTCCTCTTCGACCTTTTCAACCTTTCCTGTTCAATTGATGATTTAACTATAAGTATGTTCATGATTTTATTAACGGGATTTGTAACATGAAGTAGTCGTTAAATCAGTATCACATTTTCTGCACCCAGAAAAAAGATTTGGTAATATTAAATAAAATTATCTATTCAACATTTTATTATTTCAATCAACGAAAATTTACTTTCCCTCCAAAGAAATACGTATTTCATTCAATTTTTTAGTTTTTTTATTACCAAGATATTTATTTATTTATTTGAATCAACTTTCACTGTGCAGCGGACACTAAAAAAATATTTTATTTGTTGCTACTAAATTCTTTCATGTATTAGATATTTTTCAATAAAATCAATTAGAACTATCTTATAATCCAATATATATTTATTTCCTTTCATCATTGGAGTTTATTATTATCAACATGCAACATTTATCGATTTAATTTAATTCTTGTATATATATATAAAAATTATATATTCATTAAATCGGCAGCAGGGGACGTGCGGTCGGTGTGTGGCCGACGGTTTCCAGAGTTAAGCAGCATTATTTGGGGTCATAACTTGGTTGGGTGACCGCTTTGCCGTGCACTGGTTTGCACGTCAATTGCTGAGCGGGAGGCAGTTTCTGAGCTTCTAAGGAATAACAGTTGAGGAACAGCCAATAAATTTGTTTTTTAATCAACATTTATATGACTGCCGATCCAAATAAAGATTTCTTAGATTTTAATATATTTACTATTCAATAAGTATATTAATTACAAATAAAAAAATTTATTTGAGGTGAATGGAAATCTAGTAGGTCGGCATCCAAATAAGAAATTTTATTTCCGATGCGTAGGTTCTAGTCCCGTTAACAAGATCTTTTTTCTGGGTGTGTAGGGATGTATACGTTAAATAAAAATAGTGGAGGGTGATTTGTGTCACAGAATGTGTACGCAAAAAACACGTTCCTTCAGAATTGTCTATGACGTATTTAAGTAAAAAAAAAACTGAAGAAAAAAAACTTAACCAATCAATATTTTTTTAAAATATAAATGGTTATAAATATTTCTTTGGATTATGAGCATATGCTGTGATACAAATCGCCCTTTATTCCGGTAAATTAAAACGTAAAGCTTTGTGAGATCCAAAAAACTAGTTATCACAGTTTTCACTAGTAATAAAAATTGTAATCTCTTAATAAACTGCAGTGCCCATTTCAATAAATACATGCTGTATAGATGTGCGGATAAAAATAATCAGTGATTATTTGATCGAATTTTTTTTACCAGGCGCACTCTTTGTTAATCTTTGTGGTCTGCCTTTTGCTGCAAATGTTGCAAGAGTCCCTATTTTAACTCTGTGACCAGCGCCTTCCGAATGTAGAAAAAAAGTGAACAGAAAAGTCGATTACAGTTGCTTAGTTGACATTTCATTTACTATATCGAAAATTTTAATTGTAATTTCAGTAGTCTTACTTTCTTCCCACACTGCAACTTCTTCCTGCACAACCTCACTTCTGTACGTTTTGTAGAACAAAAGTACTTTCTTCTCTAAATCCGTAACACCGTATGTATCGAGAATGAGAAAATTCATTAATCTGTCCTCAAAGTACCGATTATTTTCCTACGAAGATGGATATCATTAGATACTGTATTTTTCTTGCAGATGTCAAAACAATTTATTAATTCATAAATTTGTACCTCGATTAAATTGTCGAAGAGATACTTGTAGTTTATAGCCAGGCCAAGAAACTTCAATACCTTGTATCGAATCCACAGAATCCTATTATAATGAGTTATATTAATTAAAAGTGTAAATATTGTAAAATGTGGAAGACAAAAATTGATGAAATAATTATTAAAAGTCTTACCTATAATCCATTGCCTCCGAAGGCGATGTTTCTAAATTAGTAGCTTCACCACCAAGATTCTCGTCCTCTTCGCCATCTCCCCCAATATTACCAGCAAGATCAATTTCATCTCCCTCCATTATGCAGAATAAGTCGAGCTAACTAAATTAATATTAATTCACTGTACAACAAACGTCATGTGAGGCTATGTACGATTGCCTGACATTGCAGTGGTTACAGATGTTTATTATCTGAAGTGACCCAAGCTACGGTCGCCATGGAGAGCAAACAACCTTAAGGGGACTGAGTTAGGCTTACAGTAGTATAAACGCGTTTTATCGATTAATGCATCTATTACAATATTTCAATAAATTCTTATTTTTTAGCAGAAGAAATACTTATAAAAAAGGAATACACTAATAGTTTGCAAAGTCCTCTTTGGAACCTATAATATAAGCAATTCAGAAATGTTAACTACATTATAATAATGATATAACCCGTTTAGCTCAAATATTTGTTATTTACTTGCTATAGCATTAGAGTAGGTACTTAAGTTATTTTGCTTAAATAGTAGAATGTCGAAAAACTTTTGATAGGCCAAATAATTTCGTTGCAGGAACGTTGCTAACTTTTATGGCATGTCACGCAAGCTACTGGTGCTATGGAATTTGTGTTAAAGATACACAATAAACTCCAATTTTGCGATTAAAAAAACGGAATTATTATTTCCTGCTGTAGAGAACGAATCGATCGAAACAATATTTCCCACTCTGGTTGAAAAATTCCCACTACACGAAAAAGACTCAACGAATATTTCCTGCCAAATATTATTTAGAATATTTTCGCAAAACCTTGCAGATACGCAACTTTTGAAAATATGTCAAACGAATGGGTCATACTACTTTTTAGTTTCCGTAAAACGTTAGACGACCGCAGTACTTTGTATATACAAAGCATTTTACTTTACTTAAAATGTCAGAGCTCTGCAACATTTGAATACATGTGCAATTATACAGTACCGCGCGAAATTGTAGTTCCACAAATCTTTTTAATTCACGTTAAATTATGTAATTCTGCAGAAAATTATAGTCCCGCAAAACTTTGTAGACACGCAACTACGGTTCAATTCTCGTAGAAATTGCGACTACGCAATATTATCGCAGGCAAGTACTAAAGTCACATAAAAAATATCCGTTTTCCGAACGGCTGTAATTTTCTGGGAACTGAAACGTTTTTTTTTTTTTTGCCATTTCGTCTTTATCTCGAATTTCATTGGAGATTTTATTGCCATTAGAAATTAGATAACGTAAATTTCAGAATCTTGTGATATCATTAATATTGAATAGCTGCAGCATTTTGAAAGTACAAGCCTGATCAATAACCATTGAATTAAAATCAGGAATGAAAAATTGAGTAAAATTCCAACTACTATCCGGAGATTCATTTCTTTTGCTTCCTCACAGAGTAACCACAGAGTAAGTTTGTTTTCCGGAATTTTCATGAC
The DNA here is from genome assembly GCA_963970395.1 of Ephialtes manifestator. Taxonomy (NCBI): domain Eukaryota; kingdom Metazoa; phylum Arthropoda; class Insecta; order Hymenoptera; family Ichneumonidae; genus Ephialtes; species Ephialtes manifestator. The sequence continues at coordinate 21,708,439 of OZ019970.1, read as the reverse complement.
AGTATAGGTACTCAAACTAGTCTAATCTATAGAGAAAAGTAGTTTAGAAAAAATATGTGGTCGGATTTGTGTGAATCGAGCGGAAATTTCGCACGCCGTTAGAGCAGTTACTCTCCATTCTTTGTAATCAATTATGCAATAATTGAACCATCTGTTCAGATTTTATCGGATTTTGATATTTCTGAAAAAAGTCTGCATACTCTAGCCATCACAATTTTTTTATCTAATTAACTAAATAGTTGTTTACAAATAAAGCAATGTTAAGGGATCTCGCTATTTAATTTGAGCTCAAGCTGTAGAGAGGTCCGGATTTTATCGAATTGTGAATTCTTCGAAACATGGACGCGGTCGTTCCAACTCAACTCAACTTCGTAAAGTCAATTCAAATTTTCTACAGGGGCAAACTAATATTTAGCTGTAGAAAACATGAATTTTAGTGATGATCGGTAGAGGGATTCAGATTTTATAGCAATCTGAATTTTTTAGGCTTAAAACGTTCTCAGCTATTTGGTACCAAATTTATCGAAAATCGATAGAGACTTACTAGATCGAATTACTTAAAATAAGAGTGCAAAGTTAAGTCTTGCACATTGTTTCTTCATTTTACACCTTTCCCAAATCTTCCTTAACGAGAAAGCCAAATTTGGTCAACATAATTCATCGTAGAGGGAACTCTAAGAAAGGTGTACAATGTACAAAATGCAGGGCCCGACATTGCTACCTTTTCTTCGACTTAGAAATTAATATTGATTTAAATTTCGATAAAAAAGTCTTTAAACATTTTAAAAGTTAAAGTGATGCTGGGTCTGGTGAAAAGGGAAGGCCGCTGGAAGGAACGGTGGAACAAATATGAACAAAGTGTCTCAAATTTACTATTTATTTATTACTTTATTATTTTTGTAAAAAAATATCATTGATACATTATCCCAAGCTTACAACTATCTCTTTACAATGAAACTCCATAACTTCACACGCACACAGAGCCACGCAAAAAAAAAAAAATATTAAAAAATCATATGCCGCATCCACGAATTATTCTATGATGATGAAAAAATTTAACTCTCTAGACTGGTGTTCGTATCGTTATTCGTCGATTCAGTCGGTCGAACATCATGCAATAATCCTTTGATAACAGCCTCCATGTATTCCTCACGTTCCTCGTCAGTGTTGAGTGCGAACGAAATTGAAGGTATGAATTCCGTTTCGACGACAGTCTTCGTGAACATTTTTTCATTGCTTCTCTGTGTTGTCCTTATTTCCTCGCTCTGATCGTCCACCCGAGCATTCGCCTGCTGAGAAATTTCCAAAGGATTGCCACTTTTAAAATCCAATGATCTCTGCTCTTGGGGCAACTCGAATATTAACTTTTCACTATTTGCTTTCGGTTGCCGTTCGCCAAAAGTCTGGCCCAGTTGTTCCCGAACTTCCTCCTTGTTTGTCCGTTCGATATTTGCAGAAGAGGACGATTTATCTATCGGCTTTGAATCCTGGACCGAAGAAGCTACAGACTGAAGAATTTCCTGAGCTGGAATTTTTGTAGTGGCGGGAATAAGATCATTTCTGAAAGTTCCGGAAACAAATGGACCCGATATCGAAGGTACAGCACCGCCAATGTCCGAAAGAGTCCTAACTTCAACATTATGAGGAGATTCTAGGGAGAAAGGCCTCGGCTGATTGGGCCCATTCACCAAAGCGACTATACTTCTGTAGTAATCTCTGGACTGCAAGTTGTTGGATCGAAAATTGGGAATCCTCTCTTCGCTGATGTCCCTCTCCATTTCAATTCTTCTACCGGTTCTCGAATCGGCTGCTGTGATTGTATCGTCAGGCACGTCTTCTGACGTTTCCGAATGATCGGATTTAACAATCTCGAAACTTCTGTAATCAGCAGCTGCGACCGAGTCGCCGATCTCCTGTTTAGCGATCAACTTACGGATCACTTCGCCATTGGGGTCAAGTTCTTCGTCCTTGTTCACGGTTAATGTCACCTGAAGTGGTGAAGATCCTTCCACTATTGTATCATCAATATTACCTCCGATTGGTGAAATCGCATCGCTGCGACTTGGTCGCTCATGATTATCGCTATCCTTCACTTCGGAATCCGACGTCTCTGTGTTTAATAAAGTCACTTCACTGCCTATGGAATGCTCGACGTCCTCGCTAATTTTCGTATTGGAAACTACAGTTTTTGTGTCTTGTGAAGTCTTTGCGTTACTGATAGAATGCTCGTGATCTTCTTCAATTTTCTCATTGGAATCTATTGTCGGGGAGTCAAACATAATTGGTTCGCTTACGATTGAAAACTCAATACTTTTCTCGTGAGAAACTATCGTTTTTTCGCTTAACGTTTTTTCGTTGTCGTTTGTTTTTGGGTCTTCCTCGCTATTTTTCACTTCAGAAAGTGTTGTTTTTGTGTCTAACAAAGTTTCTTCCTTTTTGTAATCCTCGTTCTTTTTATCTTCTGCTACTAATTCTTTTGCGTCTATTAAAACATCTTGTCCTCCATTCGGTAACTCAATGCTTTTTTCTTGAGAAACTGTTGTTTTTGCGGTCAACGTTTCTTCCTTGCCACTTGTTTTTTCATGGTCCTCGCTATTTTTCTCGTCAAAACTTGTCGTTGCTGCGTTTAGAAGAATTTCCTCCGGCATTTTGGACTCAACGTTCTTTTTCTCTTCACCAACTGATGTTTTTGCTTCTAACAAAGTCTCTTCGTTGTTAATCAAATGCTCATCACTTTTTTCTTGAGAAATCGTCGTTTTTGCTTTCAACGTTTCTTCGCCGTCATTTTTGTTGTCAGGAATTGTCGTTTTCGCGTTCAACAGATTCACTTCAGATTCTTTAGAGTCCGCGCTTTTTTTCTCTTCAGGAAGTATTATTTTTGCGTCTAACAAAAGTCGTTCACTGTCACTCAATTGCTCGTCAGTCTTGGTTTGAGGTACTGTTGTTTCTGCATTTATAGTCTTATCGCTTTCACTTTGTTTTTGTTTGTCGTCATCATTCTTCTTTTCAGAAATGTTCAAGCTTAGCAAGTCTTCTTCCGGTTTTCGGTAATCACCGCTTTTTTTCTCTTCAGGAACCGTGGAGCTCGATTCAACCGAAGACTCCGTTGCGGCTTTAAACCCAGAACCCTCAAGAGCCACTGCTGCATTTATTAAATCAATTAAATGAGATTTTTCTAATTCGGTATTTGTACTTATAGCGTCATCAGAAGAATATGTTTTGGATGATACTATTTCAACGTTGCTCGTTGAATTCTTATTTTCATTCACCTTCTTGACTACTTCTTCCTGATCTTCAGGCAACTTTTCAGAAATAATTTTAGGTTCGGAATGCTGACCCTCATTATCTTCTATCAAAGAAATGGAATCATAGGAATCGATCTTCTCTGTTGAAGGTTCAATCGAGCTGAAAGAGTTGCTAGTACTATTATTCTTGTCAACAAAAATACGTATTACACGAGATTCTCTGGCAGCCGATTTTCCATCGTATAATGGTGGAGTTATGCGAATAGCCGGAACTTCGATACTTGGAATGACCTCAACATGTGTATGAGAGTTACTTTCATCTAGTTCTTTCGATTTAGAGGCTTCTTGAAGACTTTTAGGTGTGGTAGGTTCTTCCAGTACCCTTATCTGAAACTGACTCTTGACTTCTTGCGGCGGCTCTAAAAATGCAGCAAGCTTGCCGATTTTCTTATCAGTTTCAGAACCCACAGTTCCCGTAGAATTTCCCTCAGCGAATGTCGAAGTAAGTTCAACATTCGTCAGATTCACAGAAATCGGCTCTTCCTCCTGGTTATACGCAAATGTATCCGGATTACGTTCTTCATTATCAATTGTCAAAATTGAGAAAGTTTCAATAATTTTTCCCGTGTCATCGCTAAGATCCTTGGAAATAGTAGCCTCCGTCGAAGATGCAGTTTTGGTGGTATTTATCTGAACGGCCGGAACCGTGACAGTAGTTCTATAATAAGAACTCTCAGATTCCTGCATATTCTCAACTTCGTCTCTCCTTTCATCAGCATTGTTGATGAGAATTGGGAGACTGATGTCATTCGAGTTGGTGGTTATCTTGGAAACAACAGAAGGCACTGTAGCGGCTTTAATGGTCTCGTCTGATCGTCCTCTCGCAGTGTAGAGATGATCGGAGCTCTCAAATTCAAGATCAAACCTTCCACGACCCTCACGTTCGGTGGAGGGCCTGTAAGTCGTGGGGAAAGTGGGTGAATAGTATCTTCTCGTGGTAGTAATAACCGTTGGCACGGTTGGAGCATACGAAGGTTGAAATTCGTTACGGAATGTACGATCGTTTCTTCGATCTTCGCCGATCGTGTGCACTCGAATTGGCGAATTGTTTCGTTCCTTATTGTCGTCTTCCTCGACGTCCTGACTATAATAATCATCTTCCTGATAACGTTGGCGACTCTTCTGACCAGCCCTAGACTGGAATCTGGACTGCTTGCGACTGGAATAATCGGGATAGTCGGAATAATTGTCTGGACCAGTGTGCAGATCGTTACTACGCTCGGTCACCGCACTACTTCCGTAATTCTGAACCCTGTATCTTCGCTCCTGACGCTCTGGCTCTTGCTGTTGATTCACTGTTTCAGCTGGAATTCTTTCGCCCGCCGATTGGACACTTGACATCTCGAAAGCTTTGCGAAGGATCTCATCATCATCAGCCTCACTCACGAGACTCTCGGTATTTATTACGTGATAGCTTCGTGTAGCTGAACAATCGACCTTGGCCCACCAATCGCAGGTTAGCAATTTTTGGCTGAAGATAGAGCCCATCGGACACAGGAAAGAAGAGACCAGGAAACTTCCGTCGCAAACATGGAACACCTGACAACCTGCTTCCTCATCAGCGTAGTATCCTGAAAAAAAAACATTTTCAATTGGTAAAGTAAAGATTATGCATTTTACCATAATTACCAAGCGAAAAAAAGTACGCTGGTAGTACACGATGGGTGGGGGTAAAAATAGCGAATGACCAAAATAGCGAATGGTTAAAATAGCGAATTTCAAAATAAGGAACGTCTAAATATAGAATTGCCATCATTATGAAATTTGCTATTTCAGCCATTCGCTATTTTGATTGCATTTTAATAAGATTGGGGGTCAAAATAGCGAATGATGAAAATAGCGAATGGCTGAAATAGCGAATTTCATAAAGATGGCCATTCTAGATTCAAACGTTCTTTATTTTGCAATTCGCTATTTTAACCATTCGCTATTTTGGTTATTCGCTATTTCGACCCCCACCCACCCGGTAAATTAATGGCACACAATAGCAAAGAAACATACTCTTTGTATGGACAAAATATTTCAATATGTTCTCAGGTCACTGTAAGTACGCTTTTCTGGCTTACTAAAAAAAAAACTGCTGCTAAGATGCATACATTACTAAATGTATGTCTTGAGGCCATAAAAATGAACTTAATGATATAACGGACGTGTATGACTCAAATTAGCAATGTAACATACGTTTTTAATAGCCAACACTTTAATACACTTTACGATGATGGTGTGTTTACTTTAAAACAAATATTTCCTTGATATAAAATAAGAGTGACTGAAGTAGACAACAAAAATACACGTTTTAAAAGATCCAATTGAATGAAAATGATATTATTAAAATTAGTGTCACATATTAGCTAAAAGATATCATTTTCCATATACATTTATTTTCATTAGTTGCATTAAGGTTGACTGATATTCTTTCATTTTGTAACTATAAAAATATCAGATTGGAGGATAAACCGGGTTTATCTGAGACAACGTTCGTCCTTACAACTCTGCTGGCATTTCTCAATTACGCAATAACCAGACTGTAAACTAAATCCATGAAGCTTCCTCATTCCTACCGATGTTATAATATCTCGTGCAACTTCTCGACAGTCGTGAAGCGCAAAACGTATATATTAGATATCGCAACTCGAAGCGCGTCTCGAGGCTCGTCCCCACTATTATTAAAAAAATTACGTAAGCTCAACACCGCAAAATAAAATACTCTGGTTGCGGCTGATCTAAATTTATTAATGTACTTTGCGGGTGGATGTTGATTAGTCGCAAGATTTTATTAGGCAATTTGAGACTACTACTTGCAGACTAATAGGGCGCAGTCATGCAGGTTTATTTTTTAATCGACCGCTCAAGATATCCACAACGTCTTGGCTGAGTCGCCTTTCAATTGCGAAATTAAACGACAGGTTTCAGTGGTAATTTCACGAGTGTCGTTAAAAAATAATTTTTCGCTAGTCACGAGATATCCCGACCTCGGATAATCTTTCTTACAATTATAAACACTCGAGTAACACCCGTCGACCTTATAAAGCAATACGTCGAACGTATTATAATATTATGTACCTATTCCAAGTTCCATAAATGTCATGATTCAGTTTCCTTCATTGTTACTCGAATGTCTCTCATCCGTTCATGTTCTTACAATGAAATGTCAAGTGAATAGGAATCGTACAAGCGTTAACTTAGAGGTAGAAAGGATCATCCCATTACTTTCGAACTTACCCCTTTTGTTTATTTATTCCATAAGCAATTTGCTATTTACAATCTTTTCAAATCATCGTTCCATAATAGCAACAATGCGTATAAACTTTTTAATACAATAACATGAATACCCTTGGCTATTTTAATTAATTTTAACAAAGTCCCAGAATTCGGTGAAATGGATCAAGTAATACGCCATTCTTATTCCCATTACCCATTGTTGTTGTTTTTTGTGCTATGGTTTTTAAGGTAGTTCTGTCGCGAAGGCAATCCAAACTCATATGCATGAATTTTTGACATGTTGTAATTTAGCTATTCAATTTTACTTGCATAAAATCTTGAAGGCTTTTACCGAGTATTTGAATGATCAATTAAAACTTGAAAATCGATCTTTTTACACGGTGCTCACGGCAGGGCTGGAAAAATTGATCTTTAAATCGAAAATTAACATACTTAGATCAAAGATAGAGAAAAAATAAAAAGTACTACGGATTCGCAAATCATTCAGGACTTGATGCATCATGAAAAAGGTGAAGTCTCCGGAATAATGTTTAATTGAACCGAGGTCAAAGTGCACGATACCGGGCCAAATGACGTTTCCTAACCTAATTATCGTAAAAATGAAGTCAAATCCGCACTAAACATATCAACTATTTACAAGTAATCGTTTTAATTTGATTACGACAATTTCGAAGGATTCTCGATTATTTTTTAAATTATTATTGAGGCAGTCAAAGTGATGCGTATGATTATTTTTTAATGTCATATAGACTCTGAGATTTATGACCCGGCGTACCGGCAGAACTATCTTAACGAATTCATGCAGAAATTTTTTATGACTTCGATAAAATATTTACTCAGTGTCTTGCCACTATTATAGACAATACCAAAAAAAGATGCGAAGTAGCACCTTGCATTGCTTCCTCATTATTTCTAACTTTTTACAAATTGCTATGAAGAAGTCTGTTTATCAATTTTCACTTCCTGATGAAGCTTCGTAAAAAGTTAAAAATAATGCGGAAGCAATATTCAAGGTTTTACTTCGCGTCCTAGTTTTTAATAAATTCGAAAAACTGAAGTCTAGCGACATTGTCGTCGTCAAGAAGTAATAACGAATATTTCAGTTTCTATAAAACCAGAACCCTTCCACCGATCTCCACTAAATTATGTATCTGGTATCACTGAATATTATTTCGGTCACATATAAAATTTGGGTCGCTAGTTCATGTTCAGCAAAAGTTAATGCAATTTTATTAAGGTTTTCGAAAAACTGACGTTCAGTTTTTCGAAAACCTTAATAAAATCTGACTCACTACTCCGATTTCGGCCAAGTTCAATCCCAAAGAATAATAAACGTGCCTGATGCACTTATGAAGAACTATTTATATCACTAGAGCATTCACGCCTTTTTTTCTAATCAAAAATCTTAAACAAATCTTAAAATCTTAAACAATCGAAGCCAGGCTAGTGTTTCAATTGTGTGTCAAATTTTAGCTCAACCAGTTGAACGGATCTTGAGTTATAGATGATTGAAATTTCAAAGTTCTGCACACACATACACACAAATACATACGGAAATTTTTCTAAACTACTTTTGTCGATGTTGCATCATTCTGAGCGTTCTGACATGAAAATCTTTTTTTTAATTCAAAAATTGAAAAATAAAGTTTCCTCTATGAGGAAGCAAAACAAAATTAAATTTGAAATTAATTGTGGCATAAATTAATAAACTAATATTCGACCATCATGGGATTGTTAGAATTATGCTTAGGCAAAGGGCCGGGCCTCGTTGTTCCACAACTGTCTTGACTCTCATGTCGCATTTTCATTCACGATTTTCTCGCGTGAGCATCTTCACCGTGGAATTGAAGCGAGTAAAGCTGCTAACAGTCGTTGCGCGGCATTACAGTGCGGTTAGTGCGCTGACCTATTGCGAAAGCTAATAAAATGCTAGCTGTAGATTCCGCGGCGTCGGTTACCTCCTATCTACCCGCGATTGTACTATATTGTGTCTTACGATGTACGCCTATGCACAACTGCGTTGTCCCATCCTTGACATCGATGCTAAAGGTGACTAAATCTTACAAAGTAAACGAAACCGACTATTAACGCTTAATGCACGAAGATTTTTTCTGCTTGTACTGTAGTATGTAACGCTAATATAGGGTCATTTGTCATCGATACTTAATGTCGTGGATTGTGCAACTCAGTCATTAGAGATATTAAAGACTAAAGAAAGTAAATATCAAGTTTTTGGAAGCGGTCATTTTATCGGGGCAAAAAAAACACGTATTTAACCATCAATCAGCACCTATTCTTGTACATAGGACCTTCCCATCGACCTCCAAAAATTAAGTTCAACGATACCGCACGAAAAAAAGAAAAAAAAAGCTATTTAATGACGTGCATTGCATATCATTATCATAGTGAGGTAACAGAATTGATTAACGACAATCCGAGCGTAAATTAACATATTGATTGTTCTAGCATGATTTCAGGCCTTTCACTATGAAACTTATTGCTTTTACCTTTTGAGAAAACTTTAGTTATGCTAATTTTTAATTATTTTTTAGATAAACGCTTATGTTTTGTTGAATCAATGTTTACACTGAGTAATTGGCTATAAAGATAGTGCAACTATTAAATTAAAGAGCGTCGAGCTTCAAAAGGATTAGAGTGTTGGATCTTGAACTATTCGCTATATTAACTTATGATAAAGTTACCGTAATTTTTTATCCAAATTCTGCTGTAAACCTCAACAAAACTTTCACCTAACTTGTCTTATTTCAACCAGAGATTAATTTAACTCTTAACATAATCTCTGATCGTTTTGTTGAAGCTTAGAGCAGAATTGGAATAAAATGTGACAATAACTTTACCATAGTTAACGTAGTGAAGAGTTTAGTATCCGGATCTCTAACCACATAATTACTTATTGTTAATTAACAGTGATGTACAAGCATCTGAATTTATTCTTTATATTTTGAAATAATTTAATTACACGGTCACTAGATAAACCGTCCTCATAAATATAAAAATTCATCGTTGATTCTCAATCTGCCATAAGAATCAATATTAAATTGTGTAAATTTATAAAAAGTGATTTCTCTAAAACTGTGAAGATGATCCCAATAAAATTTTGTAGTTGAACTTAAGTCTTCCATATCAATCGGTAATTTAAAAAATCAGTATCTTTTTCTTAATTAATTTAACTCTTAACATAATCTCTCATCGTTTTGTTGAAGTTTAGAGCAGAATTGGAATAAAATGTGACAATAACCTTACCATAGTTAACGTAGTAAAGACTTTAGTATCCGGATCTCTAACCACATAATTACTTCTTGTTAATTAACAGTGAAGTACAAGCATCTGAATTTATTCTTTATATTTTGCAATAATTTAATTACACGTTCACTAGATAAACCATCCTCATAAATATAAAAATTTATCGTTGATTCTCAATCTGCGATAAGAATCAATATTAAATTGTGTAAATTTATAAAATGTGATTTCTCTAAAACTATGAAGATGATCCCAATAAAACTTTGTAGTTGAACTTGAGTCCTCTATATCAATCGGTATTTTAAAAAATCTGTATCTTTTTCTTAATTAATTAATCTTTTTCTTAATTAATTTAACTCTTAACATAATCTCTCATCGTTTTGTTGAAGTTTAGAGCAGAATTGGAATAAAATGTGACAATAACTTTACCATAGTTAACGTAGTGAAGAGTTCAGTACCCGGATCTCTAACCGCATAATTACTTATTGTTAATTAACAGTGAAGTACAAGCATCTGAATTTATTCTTTATATTTTGCAATAATTTAAATACACGTTCACTAGATAAACCATCCTCATAAATATAAAAATTTATCGTTGATTCTCAATCTGCGATAAGAATCAATATTAAATTGTGTAAATTTATAAAATGTGATTTCTCTAAAACTGTGAAGATGATCCCAATAAAACTTTGTAGTTGAACTTGAGTCCTCCATATCAATCGGTAATTTAAAAAATCTGTATCTTTTTCTTAATTAATTTAACTCTTAACGTAATCTCTCATCGTTTTGTTGAAGTTTAGAGCAGAGTTGGAATAAAATGTGACAATAACCTTACCATAGTTAACGTAGTAAAGAGTTTAGTATCCGGATCTCTAACCACATAATTACTTATTGTTAATTAACAGTGATGTACAAGCATCTGAATTCATTCTTTATATTTGGCAATAATTTTATTACACGGTCACTAGATAAACCATCCTCATAAATATAAAAATTCATCGTTGATTCTCAATCTGCCATAACAATCAATATTAAATTGCGTAATTTTATAAAAAGTGTTTTCTCTAAAACTGTGAAGATGATCTCAATAAAACTTTGTAGTTGAACTTAGGTCCTCCATATCAATCGGTAATTTAAAAAATCAGTATCTTTTTCTTAATTAATTAATCTTTTTCTTAATTAATTTAACTCTTAACATAATCTCTCATCGTTTTGTTGAAGTTTAGAGCAGAATTGGAATAAAATGTGACAATAACTTTACCATAGTTAACGTAGTAAAGAGTTCAGTACCCGGATCTCTAACCACATAATTACTTATTATTAATTAACAGTGATGTACAAAGCATCGGAATTTATTCTTTATATTTTGCAATAATTTATTTACACGGTCACTAGATAAACCATCCTCGAAAATATAAAAATTCATCGTTGATTCTCAATCTGCCATAAGAATCAATATTAAATTGTGTAAATTTATAAAAAGTGATTTCTCTAAAACTGTGAAGATGATCTCAATAAAACTTTGTAGTTGAACTTAGGTCCTCAATATCAATCGGTAATTTAAAAAATCAGTTTCTTTTTCTTGAAACTGTTGTAATATTCGACCCCCCTTAAATCTTCTGAATTTCGTTTTCATCTTTTTCATTTATCATTATGAACTCGAAATTAAAGTCACTTTAATAATCACTTTCGGAATGTAGTAAAGATTTTTTTTGGAAGTCCAATCGTGGTAGGATTATTTACTAGTAGATAATTTAACAGTATTGTCATAAACAAGTGAAATTCTTGTAAAATTGGATCTTGTATATTACCTCTGAATTCAGCTTCACATACGAATCCTGTCTGAGGTAATCGGGTGTAGGCTGGGTAATCAATTCCAGGTTCACCGGGAACGTTGTTCCTGATGTCAGAGAAGTCTGAAAATTTCCATAATTGGTATAAAAATATATAAAACTTTTTGCACAATGGAAGAGCGTTAAACGTAACGCGTATGCAAGGAGGAGCTCACCATTGACTTGATGGTCCGGATCATATCGACCAGACGATCCGTAACTGTGTAGAAAGCCGTCGTCTTCCGGCTCGTAGAATTTCCTGAAACGTACAAACAACGTGGTATTAGTGAATGCAAAGAGATTGCATAATAATGGTTTCAGTCTTTTTGAATGAAAGAGGATTCAGTTTTATTGAACTATTACACCCAAAGAAGGATAACACTTGAAATAACGAGAATTCTTTATATACAAAGGAAAATATATTTAATTGTAGTAAATATTAAAGAATGATCGTACATTTTTTAAAAAATGAAAAATAATTTTTACAAAAACAAAAAAGCGAACCTTCACACGCTTTTTTGTTTTTGTCAATTTTAACTGTAATCCCCAAATTTTTATTTAACAACAATTTACTTGTCGTTCATGAATTTATTATAAAAATTGGTAAAAACAGGATTGTCGCAACAAAAAATTACAATTTTATGAAGTTTCTTTTCTTCTTATTATGTATTTGGTAGACAAAATTATACTTGGTTCAAAAATAATTTTTCCTATTGCTAAGTATTCATTGCGCTTATTTTGAAAATGTAATTCTGTGAGTAATACGTTAGTTGATGATTTATTTTACCTTCCTCTCGTTCCATCGATAGCCCTTCTAAATGGAAAGCTCCTTCTTGGTTCCTCGTCGTCCGTTGTCGTACAACTTGCCAAATTATGCGACAACAGTGTCACGAGACCTAGTGCATCATTAAAAAAAAAATAATTAATAACGTAAGGGATACTTTTTCTGTCAACTCGCATAGTAGCACGAAAGAACAGTTCGAATAATATTCCCACGTGATCAAGAAGTTTTTATGGACAAATATGGAGTTTGATGAAAATTTAACAATAAGTAATGTTATAATTAAAATTTTCGGACAGTTTTCCGAAAACGTGTTTTTCAGTGAAAATTTAACAACAATAATATTTTCTTTTTAACAAAAGTTTATCAATAACACTAGCAATTTTTTCGAAAATCTTCCAACCAATAAGTTTAATAGAAAATTTAACAAAAATTGAATTTTATCGAAAATAAACCCTACCAAAACTATAGCTACACGTTACAAGTCTACTTGTACATTTACCGGCGAAAGTAACAATGATAACAATGAGGCGTTAATCGTTTGTGAGATGCGATATCATCACGTGCGAGAGAAGGTCTGTGAGTTGTATGATGATTTCACGAAGCTTCGCGAATTGATAGGAATCCGAATTCTTGTAAAAACATCGTGTAAACATAAACGTTCTTTTGCACTCGTTCCATTCAATTTCTTTCGAGTATCACGATTAATTGAATTCTCCATTGTGCTATCTAAATCTCGATAATTTAATATTATATCCTACACGTGCCATTGTTATGGCATTGGTAATTTTTAACTTTCGCAATCCCTCTACAAAACTGCAATAAAAGAAAATGTATTGAATTTACTCCATCAAATTCATAGTAAACAAATTACTGAAATTTGCTCCAACTAAATTATATTTACTGTACTCAATTAATTTATAGTATACACTTTTAAAAACGTTTGCAAATTTACATTACCAGAAATTTTCATAATCAGCTGATATATTAAACTTGATACACGAGTTTAGTAAAATTACAAGTTTTTACATTAAATTTCTTAATTTTCATAGGATCAAGTAGAAAGTATTGTAATTTTACATCTTACTTGCATACTAAAGTTAATATATATGTTTCTGTAAAATAGCTTCTTTTACCCGTAATGGAAATTTACACAAAATATTTTTAACAGTGAATGATGCAGTGAAATTGTAATTTCGATGATGATGATGTTGCGTAGAATACTCCAAATGCTCCAAAATTCCACGAGCACTCACGACACTCGATATCAAAATATAATTTTGATACATAGCACTTACACAAATAATGAAGAACCGTAAGTGACATCTTTGCACGATACGAAACACACACTACGTGCGAAAAAACCGGTAAGAAGAGAAGACGTGATCAGGTTCGTGTCGCGGTTCGTGAACGAAGTTAGCGATGCACTGCGAGAGCAACGGAACTGATTTGCCGATGTCTTCTTCGCGGTCCTTTTCAAAGCCTTATGTCAGTGTCTGGTATGGGGGAATCCTTCTTAGCGATCCTCTCAGCTTACCACCTCTCTCACCACATTGCTACCACCATTCCTTATGCCCCCTCATAAAATATCCTCGGGTTGTATTCGTGACAATGCTTCGCGGATTCCCTGCGGGCACATGATAATCCGTCGCGGTCGCGAACACCCTTGAACCGTCTAGTGGCCTCAGAAATTGCGTCAAATACCATGAAACGTAAAACTACAAAACTATACAATTTTTTGTTTGTCCACTTAGGTTTTAGAGGAGAAAGAGATGATGACAATGATGATGATGATGATGATGATTTGAACGTGCTACTTGTAACGATCGAGTTTCGGCGCTGCTGCGAGATGAGGACTTTCCAGGAAAATTTATTCTCAGTCCCGCCACAGTTGTACTCGGGCAGTGTAATACTTTCGACTGTGAGGCGGGCACAGAGAGGTAATTGCTCGCTCGTGGAATACCCTCTCGCGGGACCACGGCTTGGATTCTTCATTTTATATACTTATTTCAATTATCCGTCTCATTGCAGAATCTCGAGAAAGTTTAAGTGCTCTCCCTGCTCAAATTGCATCCACACCTGGACACTGCTTCTTTAACGCGACTGATCATAAATCCTTAGTCTAATTAAAATGAAAATTTTACGCCCTTCATTTTCATCGGCCTCTTTTCTCTTTTCATTGTTTTACAGCGTCCCTTTGTTTTATGTGGCACGCGGTTAATTCATATGCTTGCAACTCGATCGCATTTATCTGAAGAATGAATTTAACGAGAAATCCTTAAAATTTTTATTATATTATTTTGTTTCTACATGGAACTATTTATATAGTTATACGAAGATAGTTAGATCTTGTTACGGGATTATTGGATATACGGAACAAATTGACTTGAAAGAAGATGTTTCTAATGATCACTCTTTGATGTAACGAATTTGTAAGCTGAGGGCTAAACCAGAACGTCTGCAATAAAAAAAAATATTTAAAATCATTATACATGCTCGGAAAGTTTTTTTTACCGAAATAGTTTATAGAATTCTAAAATGCGTACGATTCATTCAAATCCAATTAATCTAAACCGACAGTTTGACCGAAGGTACGATTCGTCCTATGGTATCTAAAAGGAGTAAGACTAACTTAAGATCCCTCCTTAATGTAGCGTCATTTAAGTAGGTTAAATTTTTATTTTTATTTTTGAAAAACTGAGAATTTTTCAAATAACATCTGTAAATTTCAGAGTGGGATTTAAACGGTTTAAAAATATTTTCTAGGCTAATTTGTATTGTTTTCGCTACTGGCCATTAAAAACTATATCCTATTCTGATCCTACTCTGAAATTTACATATGCTACGTGAAAAATTCTCAGTTTTTCAAAAACAAAAAAAAATCGTAATTCAACTGGCGGAAGGCCCTGTAAATTTTAGAGTGGGATCTAAACGGTTTATCAATATTTTCTAGGCTAATTTGCGCTGTTTTCGCTTGCGGCCATTAAAAACTATATCCTATTCAGATCCTACGTCGCGTCATTAAGTAGGTTACATTTTTATTTTTATTTTTGTAAAACTGAGAATTTTTCACATAACATCTGTAAATTTCAGAGTGGGATTTAAACGGTTTAAAAATATTTTCTAGGCTAATTTGTATTGTTTTCGCTACTGGCCATTAAAAACTATATCCTATTCTGATCGTACTCTGAAATTTACATATGCTACGTGAAAAATTCTCAGTTTTTCAAAAACAAAAAAAAATCGTAATTCAACTGGCGGAAGGCCCTCAAAAAACTGTTTTTCGACTAAGTTGTTGATTTTCACTGCTTTAACAAATTCGGAACCGAATAACAGTTTTTTTTTAAGCTGAGACTTTTTTTACATAGGAATACGTTGTGATCTTACATTTTTCGGCAACCATTAATTCTGTATTGAAATGATTTCGAATGAGTGTTCGTAAAATTCGCAATAATTCTTTGGGGAACGTGTAGGGCACTCGAGAAAAAAGCTTTTAAGCTGTTTTTATTTTTAAAAATTATTATAAAATAGAAAATAAAATCAAGCTACTATGGACGATTTGTCAAACATTTCTGTATATGAAACTGTATTTTTCAGAATTCTTTCATATTGTTTAATTATGGCATGCTGGTGTGTGGCTTGTATGGTACTGGAATAGTTTTAGTTCAAAAAAGTTTGAAAAATTCCTAAAAATATGAAAAAATTCTAAAAAATCCGGATTTATATAAATAAACGTTTGACCAGTTGCCTGTAGAAGATTAATTTTTTTTCTATTTTTTAATAATTTTTAAAAATCAAACAGCTTAAAATCTATAACAAGAAAAATCTTCCCCACTTTGGCTATAAACTAGATAATTTTGATATTTAACAAAGCATTTTTCAGAATTTTTCAGATTTTTTAATTATGGCATTCGATATGCAACTTTAAAAAAATATTTTAAAAAATTTACATAGAAAAAATAAAAAATAATAATCTTGTGCATTTGAGGGTCTAACCAATCCTCCAAAAAATTACGAGCCAAATCGGGGAGGTGCCTTATATGTAATTTTTTTTTTAATGACGCTAATAAACATTTTTATTTTAGAAAAAGATGAGGCTTTCAGATACTCGCGAGTTCAGCAGCGTTTCTTGCGACCATAACTAGGATGGGTGACCGCCTGGCTGCGCACCGGTTTGCGCGCCAACTGCTCAGCGAGAGGCAGTTTTTCTTAGTTTCTAATATATTCTCATACAGCAGAATCTCAGTAATAAAAAAGCTACCTATATCGAACAGGTTTTCCGCAGACTCCCTGTGCCTTCGGGCGAATGCAATACAGTATTTCTGCATTCTGCAAAGCATTAGGAAGAGCACTAAGAAGAGCTCGAGCAGAAATTTTTAGCGTTACATCAGACACAAATCAGGCCCTGACTAGGTGATGAGACGGACCTGATAAGGCCTTAGCAGCGCCAAATTCACGTCTGATGTAACGCTCCAAATTTCTACTCGGGAGTGGCTGCGGGAAACACACTAGGGGGGTCTCTAGAAATTGGAAGGGATAAGAATGGGGAGCAGAGGTCATAAAAGCCTGAAGAACTCATACGATTAAAACAAGAAATAAAAATTTCACTTTATTAGGCCAACTATCCAGATGAACCATCTTTGAATCAACAGCCCCAATCCCACTTGAATATTAAATTAACTAGAATATTATAATTGCAATCTCAAATAGAACTCATTGTCGTATACAGATGTTTTTTTTTTAAATCGTAAAATATATATAATATGCATTAGTTGATGGAGAAACATATTCAGCCACCTTTTAATAATCAGAGTTAAATATATGAAAGCTACGCATAGTAAAATTATTAATTGTAAAAAAATTTCAAACCAATGGTTATCAATATTTATTTAATTCCCCTAGTTTCCATCTTTTATGTTGTATATTTCATAATATTTGTTCATCTGCGGGCTGACTAATCCGCCTCGAAAATATGGTATTTAAAAGTTGTGTTCTTAAAGAATGAAGCGTATATTCGCGAATGTGGTCCACAGCGGAGGCTCTGCAGCCTTTCGACAGGTCGTTGTATTACGTAAGTTCGATGACATTGCCATGGTTCAGTTCAATGCAATGTATATATCCAGGGGGTCCCACCAGGCGACCTGCTGATCGGAATATTCGAGCGCAGTACACTGCATACCGTCTTCACACTGCCCGTCGCTTTCGACTTATGCAATTCAGTGTACACCCCGCTCGACACAATCTTCACGAGTCTCTCATACACTATTTTCAGCTACATATTGTACAAGGAGCGGACTACTCTTATAGTAGAATCAAGCAGCACGTATAAAGCTATATATGAGGCATTCTCTGTCAATTCCGCGACCCTTTTTCCGAATGTCATAGACATTTTTAATAATTTCCCGGATGGTACTACGTCTTATAAGTAATATCTATGTAATATTTTTTTTTAATCTCATTGTACTTAGGATTTACATTTTTGTTTCCTCATAGAGGAAGCTTTGTTTTCAGACATTTTTTTTTTTTCAAAATTTCCATCACAGTCCCTCGAAATGCTCTAAAGTATCGAGAAAAATTATTTTTAGAAAATGTGTACGTTTAAACATTTTAATAAGCATTTTATTGTCAAATAATAATCACAAACGAGGCTAAATTATATGAAGGATAGTTTTAAAATGTTCTTGATCAATTTTATACAAATTTTCACAATGTTCCTACCAAGGAAGATGCTAGTTTGTCTTAGGTAACTGTTTTTTGGAAAAGTAAAAAAATATCTGTTTACGCAAAATTGAATATCTTTCACACGATGCGATCGAAAATGTTGTAGGATGCAAGGAATTGAAGGTAATCATTTAAGCTATCAAATGCTACTATACATGCCACCATCCATCGTGTACAAAAATAATGATATCCATCGAAACGAAAACTTCGATTTTCTACGTGTTAATCAAATGGGAAATGGAAAAGGTCGTTGCGCCGTCCCTAAAAAAATTCGTACGAAGCTTGTCTTTTACTAGAGTCAATATTAGGGTATAGACTATAGTTTTTGTGGCAAGTAAAAGAAAATGTTTTTTTTTTTCGTGGCAGCCTAGTATATATGTAAACATCGCCAATTCGCCATCGTCTGATTCCCTTTAGCCACTTTTATGAAATATTTTTCCGCATATTGCAATTTTTTAAAACTTTTTACAAAGATTTAAAAATAAATATTGCAAAGTCGGGACTGGTACATTGCTTATTCATTTTGCACCTTTCTCAAAGCTTCGTCAATGAGGAGGCCAAATTTGGTCAGCATACTTCCACATAGAGATAGCTCTGAAAAAAGTGGAAAATGAGAACGAAATGTGCAAGGCTCCACTCTGCAATTTTAATTTTTTTCAACTATTTGTATTGACAGCAAATATTCGCTCAAGAAACGTACAAAAAATATAAGTTGACATTTTTCATGACAGCGATATTAGTTACGGCTTACTTTGAACTAAATAAAATTGATTTTTCCTACAAATTCACATTCATTTTACCTCATCCAATGCGACAGTTTCGTTTTTGTAGCGTTAATGGTGTAGTAGAAATGGGCCGCGCTCATTTGTAAACGGGGCTTAATCAGGCGCAAAATTGCCGCACTCATTTATTAATAGGGGCTCAACCGGGAACAAAGATGTAAATGTATAAGTAAATAAAAATGGCCTGATTAGGTCCAGTTAAATAGCCAAATAACCGTGCTTATTAAGGCCATTTTTATTTACTTTAATTATGTACGTTGTAGTTCATTAGGAAATTACTTAATCATCTAATTATCTAATTTGTAATTACCAATTACATGGAGGTGAAATACACTGTTAAAAATGCAAGAGAATTTAATATACAAAACGGTATGACATTTACGAAACGGGTATATGAATTACATATTAATATAGTTTTATTGTAGATTTTTACAATAGTATGAGAATTCTCCGATACAAGTATTTGAAAATTACAGTACGTGAGTATTGTAATTTTCATTTTAATATACAAACATTGTATTTGTCAATGACGAATGCATCTGAAAATTAATATACGGTATATGCGTTCGAGCTTTATATACGGTATACTAATTTTCAAAAACAAATGTTTTACACTGTTAAAAATGCAGGTGAATTTAATATACCAAACGGTATGAGATTTACGAAACGGGTATATGAATTCCATATTAATATACTTTTATAGTAAATTTAAGGAGAGTATAAGAATTCTCCGATACTGTTATTTGAAAATTACTAAAAATTAGTATTTGTCAATGACGAATGCATCTGAAAATTAATATAACGGTATATGCATCCGAGCTTTATATACTGTATATTAATTTTCAAACAAACATTTTTTACAGTGTAAATGGAAGTGGTATGAAAATAGAATATTCTAATTTATATAGTATATTATGCTACAAAATGGGGAAGTGCGTGATTCTTGGCCAGGGTGAAGTTTGTTGCAGAAATCACCCAAGTTTAAAATCACGTAGCATTCGACAATTTTTCTCCCCGATTGCGCTAAAAAAATAACCACATTCCGGGCTTGCAATCAGGACGCAAAAATTGTTCTTTTTTAACCAACGATAAGAATGCATGTGCGGTACGGTTTTCATTACTCCCGACTGGCAGAAATTAACCGTTTTCCTCCCTAGGGAGTAATGAAACTCGATTGCGCATTCGTACGAGTCAAAGGGTAAGAAAAAGCGATTTTGGGTCCGCATTACGACCATAACATAATGTTATTTTAGCGAAGTCGGAAAAACATCCGTTTAATGTAAAAGCGAATGACATCGAAATTTAGTCCATTCTGATATTATAAATTTTTTTTGCCTTCTCTGCCCTTAAAGATACAAAATGTTTGATAAAATGCCTTTTCTACTTTTCTGATATAAAAAATCGTTAGAAATTCCGCACGTATATAACCGAATATCTGTCTGTCTATACGCACTCGGTAAATCGAGAACAGCACAATCCATTTACATTTGTTTTAGAATTTATAAATCTAAATGTCAACCCATTTATATGCAGTTAAAATGTCTCGGCAATATTTTTAAATACGGAAAAAATTTTATTAAAAATTTGCCGGTTCTGGATTTTGATGCCGGCTGTGGGAGGGTACAAAGCATTTGGGCCACTGTCGTTTCCGAGTCTTGATATAAATATTGCAGAGGGTAAAAAAAGTGCCTGAATTGACACAGAAAGCCACATATGCCAAGTCGAAGACAGAATTTTGTATGGTAATGTCGACGGTATCTGCTACCGGTAAGAGATCTCGTTAATTAGTCTCGCATCTTTAGGCAATGTTGTAATGCTGCTTAAGGCAACAAAAAAAAGTGCGGCAGTAAAAGCAAGAGGCCGTCGTACGCGTCGACGAGGACTTTACCTTTCACGTGCGCCGCCGGGCAAATCACAATCTGCTGCCGGTATAAACAGTGACTCTTTGCGATCCTCCTATATCTTGTCGTAGTTATTAGCCACTCACACGATTCATCACATGCGAAACTCCTCCAGAAAAAAAAAGGAACTCTCAAGGCGAGTCGACGAACCACCGCCTCTACTATGACCGAGAGCATTGGCTTTGCCCGCAAGCTAAGATGTTCACTGCTTCTACGCACGTTACCTCTCACGTGCTTGCATGTAATTGCGATTTTCTTATCGACTTATTAACAGAAACATTTTCTGCACCGCCGAGTTTGCGCCTTGAATATAAATATTGATCAAGCATCTTTGGTCAAGTCCTGACAAATTCCTAATAAACTTCTAATAATGTGTTATTTATGTTAAGTAAAAGTGTCAGTAAGACTATCTTCATGAATATAAAAATTCCAACTTTCATGAAATTCATAAAACTGTATAATTTAAATAATAGTACTATTTTTTTATTTCTACGCTTAATTGTACTCTTCGCGTGCATAAATGCCCATTTTCACACCTTGTGACATAAAATTTCGTGCGAAATTTTAATAAACGTTTTCTTAACGCGTGTGATTGCAACACTCGTAAAAAAAGTTTTATCGCACTAGAATCGTAAAATACTATTATTTAATGCTGGTAAAAGTGCACATCAATTGAATATGTAAATATGCAGTTTAGTACAGCTAATCTTTAATAACATAGCGTTTTATGGTTTCCTCACAGGAATCCAGGATGTAAGAAAATTTGAACCAACTATAGTAATTTGCAACAAATTAATTAATAAGATATTTAATGAAAATTGGACCCTAAAACTTAATCATCGTAAAATTAAACTTTGAAAGCTAAAATGTGGTCGCTGGCCTGATCTTAATGTTGCATAAAGTAAGAAGTGTTATATTTTTTCTTACAGGATTTTAATATGCGCTATTGGGAATTAACACAAAGGAAAATGGCGGCGACATCTCAAATGGTTAAAAGTTTGCAAATCTTAAATTGACGAATATTATAGTATTAATTAATATTTTATATGAAAAAGTATTGTTAGAATGTAAACATTGGCTTAAATCATGCAGCAGACAATATTTCCCGATAGATTATAGGGGTGGTCACAATTTATCCACTAAATATTACTATAAATATGGCTTTACAAAAACACTAATTGTCTGCATTTTTGTTAAAATATTTTTAAAACTTGCATTCAAACTTCATAAAATATACAACAATGCTTTCATCAATAGGATCAATCAATAGTACATTATGCTCTAAGGGCAGGGTTCGGGTCATTTCTGCCAAGTGTAAACTTTGCTGACCCAGTGAAACGAGGGCACCAATCACACGAGGTGAAAATTACACTCCTTATTCCCGTGCCGCATAATGTACTATTTATTGATCATACTAGTGAAAGCATTGTTGTATATTTTATGAAGTTTCAATGCAAGTTTGCAATGTCTGTTCTACTGCCTCTGCTCAGATTTTAATAGTTTCCACTACTTACGAAACATTAAATACTGATTTTAGCTTTCTCTTGAAAAAGAAAAGAAAAATCTTGAAATTTTTTCAAAATTTTCATGTCAGTGTACTCAGAATGGTTCAAAACGTCAAGAAAAGTGATTTAGAAAAACGTCTGCAAGTGTGTGTGTATGTACAAATTTCCTTGTTAACACGATAATTGTCGTAATTTTTCATGTACACTGAGAGAAGAGTTTGTTAACAGTTAACAAATCTTGGTTAAATATGGCGAAATGAACCATATACTTATTCTTATTGAATCTCACTTGAGCCAAATAAGATTTGTTAACTATTAACAAATGTCAGCGAGCTTCATCGGCGACAAACAAATTTTATTTAGCCCAAGTGAGATTCAATAAGAATAACTAAATCGTTCATTTCGCCATATTTAAACAAGATTTGTTAACTGTTAACAAACTCTTCTCTCAGTGTATCTTCTTCAAATTTGCAGTGAACTACGCAAGTGGGCTATCATATAAGAACGTTTGGGTTTGTATTCGGTGCGAGTCGATTGCCAGGTTCAAATTTTGCAGCATTTTGAAATTTCAAAAAAAGGCATTTTACCCGATTACTTTCGTAAATTATGAGATATCGGGCTGAAATGTTGTACACATATGGACTAACATTAAATCATAATCGGTACCAAGGTTGACGAGAATTGATAGAGTGGTTCTAATTTTATTGCAATTTCCTTTTTTTTAAATCTGTATGCAGTTCAACTCGTGTAAATTCTGAGATGTCTGTCTGCAATTCTCCACGTGAATTCACAATTAATGTTTATCAATGATGAATTTGGTCCGTGCTTCGTAAATATTTGCTTCGTAAAAAACAAAACATTGCCATCATGAAAAAAATTCTTTTGAACTTCTTTAAATTTAAGAAATTTTATGACATTTTGAATTTTTAGAAAAATGTCTTTCGAGCATAAACAAGCCTACAAATTAGAACCTTGCGAATTTCTTCCTAATTATTTTACACAACAAAATCGATAAACATACTTCCTCATAGAGTTGACTTCGTCAAATGTATAAAATAATTAGGAAGTTAGGAATTTGCAAGCTTCAACTTTGCAGGCTTTTTATTTTATTAAGAAAAATGTATACCTCAAAGAGCTAATCAAAATTCGCTAAGTCCTCAATGAGACCAACATACACGGAAAAAAGATTAGTTGCCATAATGAAGAAATGAGTTGACACAACCAATCGATTATTCTATTTCCCTAGCAACTCAAATGGTAATACCAACGATTCGAATGGTAATACCGACGATTCGAATGATAATACCGACGATTCGTTAGTTAGATTGGATTAGTTAACCTAACTAATTCAATTGGATTAGTTAACCTAACTAATTCAATTGGATTAGTTAACCTAACTAATTCAATTGGATTAGTTAACCTAACTAATCCAATCGAGAACTAATCGTGAATAGTTGAGGTTACTATTCGATATGGTTGAGGCAACTAATTTTTTAGACATTGTGTACAGCAAATCGAAAACGTAGTTGCTACAACCAAACATTTCTTTCCGTGTAGATATAAGACATAAATACGTATAAAAATAAGATTTAACAAAGCTTACAAAGGGTTAGAGAGTTCTATTTTTTATGCAGAGTTCTTCGACTCATCCGTCCTTTCTCCAGTTGCACTGTAAACGTGACCGGCAACAAGGGATTCTCGAGAATCTCGATCAGACAAACGACCCAATTCCTCTCGAGATTCCAATCTGATCGGAACTTGTAGTATCAAGATGCAGTATTCCCTCGAAGTGAAGGAAGCACCGGGACATAGCTTCTTTCTGCTGCGTGGGAAAACCTTACGTAACGATTTTATTACCTCGAAGAGTTTAAGATTCCATGGTGAAGCTGATACTTCCGGTGGCTTTTTTATCGGCTGTATCACATTTGCATTTTCCCTGTCTCTGCTTATTAATTACGGTAGATGCAGAAGAAGAACAAAACCCTTTCTGATGTTCGCTTTTTCCATTTCAGTGGAGTAACACGGTGTGCACGAAGAAGAAGAAAAGAAAAGAAGAGTATATTGTACGAACGAGTTACCGAACGCCCTGGCACGCCTTATCTTCGACGCGTGCAACTTTCTCTTATTGTTACAGAGCTCGATGAGCTATTAGCGCCTGACTCACAAGAATTGCACTTATCTTCACGAGGAGTATAAGCGTTTTGAAGTTTAAAGTGTACATGTGTATTAACGTACGTTATTTTTACCTTCTTGCTTCCTCTAAGAGGAAACTTTGGTTGCGTGAGAACTTTTTTTTCCGGGTTTTTCATGTCAGAATACTCAACCTGGTCTAAAATGTCGAAAAGACTGGTTTAGAAAAAATGTACTGCAGATGGATGTGTGTGTGTGGGCGGCACTCAAAATTCAAAGTTACATATCTCACGAACGACTTTTACAATAATACACGGAAAGAAATGTTTGGTTGTGCAACTACGTTTTCGAATTGCTGTACACGATGTCTAAAAAATTAGTTGCCTCAACCATATCGAATAGTAACCTCAACTATTCACGATTAGTTCTCGCAAGATTAGTTAGGTTAACTAATCCAATCGTTGGAACTACCATTCGAATCGTCGGTATTATCATTCGAATCGTCGGTATTACCAATTTTTTTTTTAATTAAAAATATGTTTATGTTTTATTCAACTTTGAAATTTACGAAAAAAGCACTCCAGTATACGGAAATTTTTAGCTATGAAGCTAAATATTTCTTTATAAATAAAAGTATGTTAAAGAAAGATCGGCATTGAATTTCGGATGAATCTATTTTAAAAAGTTCGGTTTTTATCGGATTTTGATTTTTTTAAACGTTTGCTCTAACTCACGGCAAATCTCTCTAAATCAATTAAAATTTTCTACAGATGAAAAATAACACTCAGCGCTTCTACGTACCAAATTTGGTGACGATCGGTGAATCGGTTTGGATTTTACGTTATTTTGCATTTTTCACAAACTATAGAGATGACGAAAGACGTTGCAAAGTAAAATCTTTCATATTTCTTCTTCATTCATTTCCATTTTTCACAAAGCTTACTCTATATATAGAAGCCAAAACTAATAAATAAAATTACTCATAGAGGTGACTTTATGAAAAACGGAAATTTTTTTATTTACACACCTTTATGTATACACCTACCTTTATTTATACACCTACTTTAAACAGTAGGTGGTGTGGTCATAAAAAATGGCCTCATAGAAGAGAAGCGTTGCAAAAAATTTGCGACAAATATAGGATACAGAACATGTTTCAGTTATCGCATCGTAAGAAAAAATAATCTCCAGTGCGTATTTAAAAAAGACGTGGTCATTGCTTCCTTATTATTCTCCGTATATATCTCTATATATACTCCGGCCTCTGCAAAGCTACACGGAGAGAAGGATCTGGTAAAATTTACCAGACGCTATGGTAAAAAAAGTATGCAAAGTAGAACTTTGCCCATTGCTTCCTCGTTCTTTTTCACTTTTTACAAAGCCGCCTATATGAAGAAGTTTATAAGTTATACTTATATGAATTTTTGGCTTTACATCACACACACACACATACATACATCCGGACAATCTTTCTAAACCACTTCTCTCGATGTTTCAGACTAGTTTAAACGTTTTGATATGAAAATCTCGAAAAAAAAAATTTCATGAAAACAAAGCTTCCTCTATGAGGAAGCAAAATTATCAAACATGTCTGGTATTGGGAAGCCACAGCCGCCACCTGACGAAAAGTACGAGAATTATGAGAATTTCTACCATATACATAGAATTTTTTACCATATTTCATATGCATACAGCTGTAGTCCGTGTTTACGTTCTTAACGAAACGTGATGTAGCTCCGGTGCTGTGAGACGAACTCGACACCCGCTATATCGGCATAGGTTTTTCTTATGCCCATAGCAGAAATGCTATGGCGAATGCGATATAGAGGGGGAAGTCGGATGCGGCCGCATGGGGGCCTGGTTACTGATCCGGACCAGACCCCCAGAGGGGGGACTGGCTACTGACCCGGGCCGACCCTGTAATAGGCGTAACGCCTGCAGACGACGGGAAATGCAACATAAAAAAAATATTTTTACCATATTTCATGGTAAAAATTCTCGTAGTTCTCGTACTTCTTGATAGGTGGCGTCATGGCTCCCTGTACCAGGAATCAATACAATATTTTTTACTAGCAGTATGGTAAAAAGTATCAGATCCTTCTCTCCGTGTAATATTATGAGGAAGTACATTAAGCGATTTTGACTCCCTCATAGAGAAATCTTTGTAAAGAGTGATAAATAATCAGGAAATAATGTCCAAATTTGAAAAACTGAACTTTTCCAGTCGAGCCCCAATTCAATGCCAAAGGTCGCATCACTCCATTCAATTTTTATGAAAGTGTTATGAATTCTGTTTTTCTAAAGGGACTTGTATAACATTCACACCAAGCAAAGATTGGCTAGGACTGTATATGGCATAAAAATTTAAGCTGATTCGGTCACGTAGTTCAACTGGTTTTGCCGTTTGAATTTTGACCGCTCCAACACACGCATGCGGAAACTTTTTTTCGTATACCGACATGGAAATGTTGAAAAAAACAAAACGTTCATAAAAACAAAGCTTTCTCTATGAGGAACAAAAATGAGACAATTTGACCCAAGATGACTACAAAATATTATACAATAGAGTAGATAGCAAATTTTACTATTTTACAGTTGCTTATTTAAAAAAAGCAATAATATTTTTATTGCATAATAAAATATAAAAGTAGAAATTTGTTATTCACGAGTGGTGAAAGATGATTCGTCGTTGTGCTAAAGTCGGTCGTCTAATAATAACTTCGGTGCGTAAGGATTCTATGGACTCGGGTGCATAGCCCGCATAGCGTTTGAAAAAATGCTGATGCAGTTGGACGAAGCGTCCGAAGAAGATTATCTGTCAAAGCAGACGGCCTTGTACCACTAGCTAATGAGTTAATATTGATTATTAATAACAGAAGGAAAGAACCGGACTCTCTTATTCTCAATCGTGCTAAGCAAAGATAATAATGCGTCACTCTACAGGCACATACGACCTTGTCGAACATCGCGTGAGGTAGGCGACCAGGAATTCTCCTGCTCTACAACATCCCTTCTTGAAGAATAAAAATTACCGCAGTCTTACGTCGATACTAAGATTAGAACCTCAAATCGAATATATCCTAATCGGATATGTTACCTGAACATGTAAAAAAAACGAACCGGACGTCTAGTATAAATCTCTTTCATTGTGCAATATCTATATAGTTGAGACTCCGATGAGACTATATTAAGGTAGTCCTTGCGCCCGGTATTCATTTCGTATAAGTTCGAGAAAAATGAGAGAGAATTGCAAACACTTCTCGATCGTATAAAAATATAAAAAATTTCATGCACATAAAAGGTACTGAAAAAATTAATTTTGCACAATAATTATTCTAAAATGTTATTGACAATTTTTGAAATGAAAATGATTCGTTCATTTTTCTGAATACGTATGAATTTTTTCAATTTTTTTAATTCACTTTGAATTTTTTTATTTTTAAGGAAAAATTATGTGAAAAACCATGAACTTCAAAGTGAATTAAAAGATCTGAAAAATATCATACGGATTCAGAAAAATGAACGAATCATTTTCATGAATTAAAAAAAAATTTATAGCTTCGAGAACTTTTTGCAATACCCTCTCACTTTTCTCGAACTTATGCGAAATGAATACCAGGCGCAAAGACTACCTTAAGACTATTTGTAATTGTAAAGTAGTGGTAATAGTAGTAGTAAGTAGTAATTTTATTTGTGCTTAGGTTATAAAACCTTTTACAAATCTTTAAGACAGAGTGTCAAAATGTTTTATCTATATGTAATTGTAAAGTAATTGGGTTATCAATCTGTAAAAATAAATTTTTTTAAAACACAAAAACGTCAACCAGGCGTAGAATTTCCCCCTTAAACATTATGTCTTAAATCCGCATCAAAACAGCTCAGCAAATTTAGAATTTTTTATTTAGTAATTATTAATTTATTTTAATTAAATACAACAATAACAAAGGAACATAAATTAATTACAAAAAAATTATAATATTCGTCGATTCTCTAGTATGTATTTGAAAATTTCATTACAATTAAAGCTGAATATTTTATATATCATTACAATTTTTTTTTAATTTTAGTTATATCTACTAATCTCTTAACCCACTATTTGATTAAAGTAGTGGGCTTACCAATCGTTTGCTTAATAAATCCAATTGCCCAACGCCGATTAATATATTGGTATACATTTGCCAAAGTTCTGTTTCCCTCACTTTCATTCTTTCCAGTCTTTCACTGGAAAAAAGGTGACATACATTAAGCACGCGGGAAAGAATAGAAGGAAAAAACGATTATAACCGAGATTAACATAGTTCGTCCCTGATCGTAGCGATCAACAGCGACCTGCGTTTTCACTTACCGATTCAATTTGTCCTTGACACTCTTCCGCATCAAAACAACTCATCGCATTTAGGATTTTCATTTATCACTTATTAATTTAATTATACTAGAATAACAAACATACTTTACATACATACATTAATTATAAAAAATTATAATATTAATCGATTATTTAATATGGGCATATCTCACAAACCTTTGACTTTCATGTAACTTGACTACGGAATGTGATAGTAATTTATACAGAATGAAGTATGCGAGCATCGAACGTTTTTTTGATATACATATAAGAAGCATAATCGATGACTTTGCCCATATGGAAATAACGCATATGAAACATATATAAAAGATGTATCCTAGATGTACAAAATATATCTTTCCCAAAATGTTCTATATGTCGGCTATATTTTAGGATATATACGAAATATATGCGAGTGAAAAATATATCTGCAATACATCCAAAATAAATAACAAATGTGTTTTTGTTATTTTATCCTCCGAAAAGTTCTATATATTTTCAGTCAGATATATTTTCGTATAGGGGAGACCGGGGCAAAATGGGGACGATGAAAAAATTAAATGCACGGGGCAAAATGGGGACGTTGAAAAAAATCATAGACAAGGGGCAAAACGAGGACGGTAAAAAAATTGGATGCGCGGTGCAAAACAAGGTACGCAATTATTATCGATAAATATTCAATTTATTTTCCATCCAGAATGCACTCTTTGACAGATCAAATAAGACATTGAACACTAAAATTGGTTCGCCGGTTTGGGCTGTAAGCTACAAGTGGAAATTTTCTTTTGACCTCACACCATTTTTGTGCACGGCTTTACAAAATTGCAGAATTATAATGCTTGTTATTTAATTAATGAGGTTTAAATGTAACATTTTTTAAAAGATGAGTATCATTTAAAGAATTCTTTTTCTTATGACTTTTTTTTAGGTGATTGAGGCCCCTTAAGGGGTTAGGCCACTCTAGAGAGCAACAAAAAAGGCTTTTTTTGGGAATTTTTTTCAGAAAAACTATTAGAGACATCGATTTTTTGAGAAAGGGTATTTATTGTACATATCATTAACTGTATATAGTCATTTTTTCATAGTAATTAATTTAAAAATGGTGGCTGTACAGCGTTGTTGCGATGACATCTCTTTTTTTTTTTGAATCCACGGCCGGACACACAGCTTCTGTAATTTTTGAATTATGATGAGTTTTTTGAACGGTTTTCACTTATACATAACAGTAGCTAGAGAAGTACGTAGGATTTTTACGATACAGGCATTTTTGACAAAATGGCGAGCATCTAAAGTGAAAGTTCAAAAATTTGGCCTAAAAATCGTTCGAAAATTATCAATAACAAAAAAACTATGCAACTTAAAAAAAAAATCCTACGTACTTCTGTGGATGTGAATGTATTTTTGAAGATATATCCAAAATTTCAAATAAATCGGTGGTAAACTTTTTGAGTTATGTTTCCGGCCAACTTGAAAACAGCAGTTTTGAGATAAACGCGTTTATCTGCCGTATACCTGCTTTGACCCTTCTCAGTACCTTTACCGAAGTGCACACAAGAGAGGTTCCCTGCTAACCGGGCGGCCTCCCAATAAAATTCGAAAACGGGGCATTTACAAATTTTTGCCTGCAATAATCTTTTGGGACAGCATTCTAGAAACCCTAATGAGTCATTTCCAAGGAGAAAAAAAAATCGATTTTTCGAAAATTCTAGAGTGGCCTAACCCCTTAAGTGTCGATAATGAAGGGCCGAGGGAATGTTAAATCGTTGTATCGACCGTGCACCCGTGAATTGCCGTAAATCGATATTCAAACGCAAAGCGCCACAGGGGTAAAACTGTCGAAAATCTTGAACGTACCCCGTTCTACCCCAATCAACTTTTCTTTTCCGACCGCGATAAATCCAGCGGAAACTTTCTACTTGCCGTTCAAGCGGTGAATTTACGCCACTAGGGGCAATACTATCGATGTTTGAAAAATGAAAAAAAAAATTTCGCATACCCCGTTCTGCCCCAGACAACTTTTTCATTTCCGATCACGATAGAAGAGACAAAGACTTTCATTTTAACTGTCAAACAGTCAATGTACGCCGGTTTAGGCAATACTGGCGATATTCAAAAAATGAGAGAAAATTTTAACGCACACCATTTTGCCCCAGACCATTTTTTTGTTCGCATTTGCAAAAACAAAAACAAATATTCTGTTTTTGTATGACGAGCAGTCACTGTACTCATGCTGAAACGTTCTACCGGCATTAGAAAGCTTAGCGTCCTCATTTTACCCGGCCTCCTCTATATTTCTTTTCCATGGGGGTAGCATCATTTCGTACGGATGCTGCATTGATATACACCTGTAGGAAAATAAGAAATAGTATATTGCGGCCCAAGGGAGGGAAAACACATTTCTCGCGAGTGCTGCATTTACATGAGCTGAGAAAATGTTTCCCTCCCAAATATTGCATACGCCTTTATGTTACAAGGCGAGGAATGAGAGTTTTTCGTGCTCGAAGCGCACGGAAAACCTCACTTTCCGTGCCGCAGTGACGTAAAAAATCATCAATTTACAGTAAGGTGAAATGAACATAATGTACATAAATGCAATTGCCAAAACATGTCTGAAATTTAGCGGTTACCCTGTAAACTTCTGTCACTCGGTTTCGATGTTGAATCTGACACTCACCGTTATATGAGTATCAACATAAATTAATTGAGCATCTTAAATTAGACGCACGTGAAGGTAGATTTATCACAGAAAGAAGTGAAATTTACGTCGGAGCCTCAATTATTTTTCTCGCAGAGTTTTGAGAAATGGATTCATGTTAACGCGTGGACAATAAATCTCACAATTTTCTCATCCTTACCCTGCCAATCTAGTTAGATAAGATGATTAAATTATATCCGAGTACTTTACTCTTGTTGCGAATTATGTCAGGGCGCCCTTTCGACCCAAACGTATTTCTCTCTGGATTAAAAAGTATTTAGTTGTCAAATTCGTGAATGTCAGATTTATAAATACGGATAATAAATTTGAACTATTATTATTCCTAAATCATCTCATACATATATTGAATTAGTAGAGTCATCACGAGTCACATTTTTTATTTCTTGTACAGAATTCAAATAAAATTGGATAAAAATAACTACCCATAGGAAGGGACAAAACTATGCCTTCCATTGTGTCATTTTGTAAAGAATTAAATATTTTGAATAAGTTAAACACTTGTAAAACGCAGTGACAGGTAGTTCTAACAACGAATTTGGATTAATTAAATTATTTCAGTTAAAAATTATAATATGATTTTTTCTTTCTAAAGATCTTGAGATGTATACAAAAGATTAGCGGATCTGTGTTTCTCAAATTAGATCTTGATTCTTTGAGCCTGTAAAAGTTAAAGGTTGGAGAGATACGCCCATTAAAAATACGCATATTAAAAAATTTAATTGTCATTAAAGCTAAATATTTTATATATAATTCTAGTTATATCTGCTAATCGCTTAACCCATTATTTAATTAAAGTAGCCCCGTAAACCTGTCGATTGTTTCCTGAATGAATTCAATTGTACGGGATCGTTCAATATATTCGTATACGTTTGCGAACGTTTTGTTTCCCTCACTTTCCTTCTTTCCAGTCTTTCTCTGGAAAAAGGGCGACATGTATTAAGCCCGTGGGAAAGTATAGAAGGAAAGAATGATTAATACCGTGATTAACACAATGTGTCCCTGATCGTTGCAGTCAACAACGACCTGTGTTTTCACTTACCGATTCGATTCGTCCTTGACACTCTTGGTGAAGAGGCTACCGACCGCCGCAATGATTCTGCCATCGAAAATCGGCTCCCAGTAAAATCTTCGACTGGGAACTGACCGAAGATGCGACTTGTCATTGAATCTCGATCTACGACCTGACCCCTCGTACCTTCTCCTTTACGACTCTTTATTTTTATGCTCAATTTTGGGTACATATTGTGACACAACATTTTTTTTTGTCATTACTATGATGTTGCGCAATATATTGATGACTAAAGTATAAGTGTCCCGTGTTAATAACAGATGAAATTACCTATAGGCGTGGATACTATCGCTATACCTGAGTTTATTTCTCACGAGTGTTTCTCGTCTGAACCCCAGCTTGAACCGGCTGGCGTTGCCATTTCTTCGCACCTCGTGAAGCAACTGATCTTGACTTTTACTCATTTTTGGAGACGATTTGTGCCACAGCGAAGGACGGCACCAATGACACAGCTCCGTTTTAGTGCTTTGGGTCGCCAATTAGCCGACCCTTCAAAAGGTAATTATATGACCTGCGGTACTTGAATCATATTATTAGGAAACCGATTGAAAGGTTTATTAAAGCGGCATTATTTTAACCAGAGTTGTAAATCCCCATTAATTCATGAGATATAGTTTGCAGTACAATTTGTTTTGTAATTATGATTTCATAATAATAATATGTAGTGATTATAAAATAGAGTTGAATACCTGAATAGCTGAAAAAAATACTAATTTTCGCTTTAATATTGCAAGAAATAGTGGAAAAAATGGAAAAAATAAGTAATGCATTACTTTCTTAATGCATTACTTATTTTTTTCCATTTTTTCAAAAGGATTACCGTGAATTTTTATTGAAAAATAATAATTTTTGCAGCCATTCCAAAGTTTAATCATCGTATTACAATCGCTACATGTTATTATTATAAAATCATAATTATAGAGCTTATCGTATCATCATCATTATTTCTATAAGTACTAGGCATTTACAACTCTGATTTTAACCAATGTTTTATAATTGATCGGTCAAGTTCATATGACTATAAGACTAATTATTGATAATTCTTTGCCAATTAAAATAACAGTTATAACAATAGTAATAATTATGTTGTGGATTCTCGTTAGGTTCCATTGCAAACGCTAGTTATTTTTACGTTATTTTATAATGTGTTAGCTTGACGAAATCTCAACAGAAATATAGGATATGTGAAATTATAAGTATTACCTCTTATTCTCAGCGGATATGTAATCTGATCTAGGTCGAGCATATGTTTTCACAGAAGAATGAGCTTCAGTGATTATGATAATAGTACTTGCAAGCATATTACAGTAATAAATAAAATTGGCGACCAACATGTTGCACTCTCACACAATATACCTAGTATTATATTCTGTTAAACCAATCCTGGTTCTTCCAACTCGGAGTCTGTGCTACTGATGCATGAATTTAACGTTCGACATTATATCATGATTTATGTGTTGTGTAATAAGAAATCTCGGTTGATTTAGTAGCGTGTACATAAGTACTTTAAACGTCTTGTACCTCCATATAAGTTTGAGATGCATAGTACTTCGCTACGGTGTTAAAATTGTTAATACTGCTATGTTGCGATCAAAATAATGGTGAAAAGCTGTTAATCTGCTGCAATCAAAATACGAAAATGGAGACCTGCGCTTGCCGTTTCGAAACTTCGAAGAAAACTTCGAAACGAATTCACTAAAGTTTTCAATCCAGTTTCCGGTTCATTTGCTAGTTAAAAACTGCGAACCGCTCGATCGTAATCACTTTTGGTAAGGCATTTCATTAAAAATTTCGAAGCAACTGTAAATCTTTCGAAAAAGTCCGAAATCATTCGACGCAATTTGGAATTAACCGAAACAATTCGAAATAAATGATCCGCAATTTCAAATGTGGGTTGAAAATCGAGCCAGTTGAACTAAAACTTAACACGAAACTAAATAAGGCGAAAGTGCAATCCCTCGTTACTTTTTATTTTTGGAGCACTCAAATTTCATTTTAATGATCAAGTTAAAGTTCAGGTTTAACAATTTTCATGAAACAAATATGTAAAGTAGAACTTCGCACATTGTTTCCTTATTATTTTTCATGTTTGATACAACTTCCTCTATGCGGTAATGAAAACCAACCAAAATAAGGGAGACCGGGGTTACACGGAAAAAAAAGATTAGTTGCCATAACCAAGAAATGAGTTGACACAACCAATCGATTATTCTATTTCCCTAGCAACTCAAATGGTAATACCAACGATTCGAATGGTAATACCGACGATTCGAATGGTAGTCCCAACTATTCGAGTGGTAGTCCCAACGATTGGATTAGTTAACCTAACTAATCCAATCGAGAACTTATCGTGAATAGTTGAGGTTACTATTCGATATGATTGAGGCAACTAATTTTTTAGACATTGTGTACAGCAAATCGAAAACGTAGTTGCCACAACCAAACATTTCTTTCCGTGTAGTCGGGTCAAACAACTTTAGAAATCAATGCTTGCGTGTAACGCTTTGGATCGTCCAGATAATTCTCATATTGATGCAATAGAACTTTTTACCAATTTTCTGCCACGGCAACGTACCATTGAGATAGTTAGAAAACCGTCTCGATCTCCCTGTTCTACAATTTCGTTCAAACGAATTTTACCTTAGGACAACCAAATGTGCAGTTTCTTCAATAATTATTAGATTCAGTTGTCAAAAATATATTTGCGATAACCAAAATATTTATTATACCAACTAAAAATTCATTTGAACGCCGGTGTACACCAGTTTAGTTATTTAAAAAAATTAATTTAGCTTTTCTGATCGTATATCGAAACATCTAGCGTAGGGTCACGCTGTTGTTGGTAATTGAGTTCGTTCCTACGTAGAATATTTTTTTCTTTTCATGACTAAAAATTAACGATATGTACATCCAGAAAAATGTATGGTCAATTCTACTATACACATGAGAGGACAACAAAGTTTTTATGGTTGCTGTAACAATAAATAATGTATCCAGCAATTAAATTATGGCACGACGTTGGCAAGCTGTGTCACCGTAGTGTTAACCGAAAATAACTGAAGTTAACCGACATTTTAACCGAGAAAAGATAAATCTCGATTAGCCCACTGTTTCACCGGCTTTAACCGACAATTTAACAGATTAAAAACGTTTCGTTCGGTTAAATTGTCAGTTAAACTGGGTGAAACAGGGACTAATTAAGACTGGTTAAAACACCGGTTAAAAAGTCGGTGACACTGTTTGCCAGGGGAGTCATTATTTTTATAGTAATACTCACTATATTTAGCAATCTAGCATAGTAATTTTTTTCATTGTATCGTTGAACTCATTTTTTCTTACGATCTCGACAGATCTACCATTATTATTGTGGGTATCTCAGGATCGAGCGAATACAAAATGAGGCAAACCGGGCCAAAATTAAATCTTCTTTTTTTTAAATAAGTATGTATTGTTTAATGTGTTAACGCGCATGTGTGCACAAAAGGAAAAACTGGAATCCGTAACCTGTGGAGCTCAATATGAAGCGCTCCAAATCAGTTCAGTGACTGAAAATAACAAAAAAATCTCAAATAACTTATCAAAACAGTTTGTATAATTCTAACAAACACAAGTTTGCATTTTTTTCAAGAGTATTTCGAATTGCTCAAAAAACTATCAGTGATATCTCGGGAACGGTGAATCGTATATAAAATTGGAAACACGTCAATATTCGATGTTTTATAAGCAATGAGTAGAAAGTTAATGCAGATTGCACTAATTAATTCGAAATTATATTTTACTGCAAAATCAATGAAACATTTTTTTAAGCAGAAAGACGCCGGATATTTTCGCCTACATC
Source organism: Ephialtes manifestator (assembly GCA_963970395.1). NCBI lineage: Eukaryota > Metazoa > Arthropoda > Insecta > Hymenoptera > Ichneumonidae > Ephialtes > Ephialtes manifestator. The sequence goes on along the minus strand of OZ019970.1, from coordinate 21,672,031 downwards.
ATTTTCTCGCAAAACTATAAATAAACAAGGAATTTTTAATATGCACAGATACACAAGTTTTGAAAATTTCGAAAAATTATCATTATTCCACTAACCTTTGCAAACATGAACTAGCAAGCCAAAATTTTGTACGTAAACGGAATCATAATATATAATTTAGTGCAAAATCTAAATAAAAACATGCGTTTTTTTTAAATTGTCTTTTTTTCCAAGTTTGTAGCTGTATTTGAGAATCCACTTCATCAATTATCTGGACACTTTGTGTGTGTAATGGGTGTTTATATAAAGGAGGCAAATCCAAAATTCGTGACTTTCCACACACTTGTCAAAATTAAAAAATAATAATTCTAAAAAATGGTTTTCAAAAACGACACAAAGTTCTGAAACAATTCGTACGTATTCAGAATATTTTTTTTTTAATTTCAGTTGAAAAAAATGTAAGGTTGGCAGCTGTTTCGAAAAAAAAAACAAATTTCATTTTTTTGTTAATAACATTTTGGAATTTTTATTATGCAAAATCAATCTTTTCAGCAGACTTCTTATTTTTTGTCAGAGTTTTATCCCATCGATAAGTATTCGAAATTTCCCCACATCCTTAAGAGCATGTGAAATCCCTTCCCACCTGACCATCCCGTCTCAATCGGTATGAAAAACTGTAATCATCTCTTTTCACGCATACTGTCATTTTACAGCTTCAAAAAGAGTTTCATCGAATGCGGATATCACTACAGTATTCGATAAAACTCTTTTTGAAGCTGTAAAATGTCAGTATGCGTGAAAAAAAATGATTACAGTTTTTATTACCGACTGCGGTATTTCACATGCTCTTAATCGGACTGAACTGATCAGAGGCCAGCCAATCGTGTGTGCGAATCTCTCAGACGTAGACGTTTCGGCGGCTGACTCGCACATATGATTGGCTGGCGCCTAGAGAGTACCACTAATCACCACTAATTCAGACCGATTAAAGTTCCAGTGGAAACTCGCTATCTGATCCTTTTCGAGAAAAAGGAAAGTCCTACATCATGTATGTAGAACTGGGAAACGAAAAAGTAAGATTTTCCTTTTATCTAGAAACTTTCGACGCTTAGAATGATAAAGAGTATTCGCATTACCTATTGAGTAGACATTTCCGTTTTCACGTCTCATCGGTAGGATTCCTTCTTTACCAGTCTGTGAGAAAGAATCATTGCAGCAGAACAAAATCGTAATTCACTTTCGACTCAATTACGGCGCTTTGTCAAGCAGCCAGAAATATCGCGGCTGGTATCGGAAACATAATTTGGGAAAAAATAATATGTTATCACACGAATCTAACATAACAATTAGCTTTCCTGAAAATTTTTACTGTCTTCGAATGGCATTTAATACTACAATTTTTGTTACCGAACGGGAGCGGATTGGCCGCAAAATCTTGGAAAGGAATTTTCTGGATTACATTCTTCTTCTTTCAGATAATAATTGATTTTACGGTTGTGTGAGGTAAAGACTCGTCATTTGGTCAGGTGGCGATGTGCTCGTGTCCGGAAAAGAGCTCCTTCCTCCGGACGCATCGATTATCGAATAATGAGTAGCGAACGCCTCCATTCATTCATTTTCTTGCACAGCAGGGAGCAGCACGCACATAGACCAAAGAATACGGATACATATACCTAGGAGCACAGTTCTTATGGACGGCTTGAAGCAAAACTTTCTGCGTATAAATCGACCGCAGGATGGCACCACGGTAGACCGATTAATTAACTCCGCCTACTAGGCGGGCAAGTTGGGACTGAAGGCTGTCTGTGGGATGAAGGTAGGGGAAATTTCCCCACCTTCCTTCATATTTAGCGGAACGTCGTGCGTTCGAATCCCAGTAATAACAATTTTCTTTTTTTCTCGCTATTGTTACATTATAATTTAATACATTTATATCATAACTTAATCTAGTAAAAAGTGATATCCGGTAAAGACTATATATTTTATCAACAATCAGTTTCCACAATTTATATAGAACTTGTCTAGAAACTATTCTACGAGAATTTCGTTGGTGTTGCAGGTAAAACGCTGGTTTAAAAACATGTTGTTTTGGGTTCAAAACTCCGGGCTTTTTTTCTTCCTGAACGTTAATTACTATCGCTTGTCAATATCTAGTGTGTATGTTATTCTTTCCATATCCTGGATATCGATTGGCGATATTAATTAACATACAGCGGGAAAAAATGGTGTTTTGAACTCAAAACTACACTTTACGAAGCCAGCGTCTTTTTTGCTACACCAACTCGATTCTCGTATAATATCTTCTAGACAAGTTCTATATAAATTGTGGAAACTGATTGTTGATGAAATATGTCATTTTTTACCGGATATCACTTTCATTAAAAAATCACTTTCGGATGGAAAAAAAACCATCTCTCAGGGCAGAACAGGAGCGAGAAAGAAAGCATGAGTACCCCGACGCTCTGAATAGAACGGGAGCGAGAGAGAAAGCGTGGGTACCGCGACGCTATGAACACAACGGGAGCGAGAGAGAAAGCATGGGTACCCCGACGCTCTGAACAGAACGGGAGCGACAGAGAAAGCATGAGTACCCCGACGATCTCAGCAGAACGGGAGCGAGAGAGAAAACATGAGTACCCCGATGCTCTGAACAGAACGGGAGCGAGAGAGAAAGCATGGGTACCCCGACGCTTTGAACACAACGGGAGCGAAAGAGAAAGCATGAGTACCCCGACGCTCTGAGCAGAACGGGAGCGAGAGAGAAAGCATGGGTACCCCGACGCTCTGAACAGAACAGGAGCGCCAGAGAAAGCATGAGTACCCCGACGATCTCAGCAGAACGGGAGCGAGATAGAAAACATGAGTACCCCGATGCTCTGAACAGAACGGGAGCGAGAGAGAAAGCATGGGTACCCCGACGCTCTGAACACAACGGGAGCGAAAGAGAAAGCATGAGTACCCCGACGATCTCAGCAGAACGGGAGCGAGAGAGAAAGCATGGGTACCCCGACGCTCTGAACAGAACGGGAGTGACAGAGAAAGCATGAGTACCCCGACGATCTCAGCAGAACGGGAGCGAGAGAGAAAACATGAGTACCCCGATGCTCTGAACAGAACGGGAGCGAGAGAGAAAGCATGGGTACCCCGACGATCTCAGCAGAACGAGAGCGAAAGAGAGAGCATCAGTACCCCTACTTGTAGCCAATAGCAGCGCGGGAAGCATGACGCAAGGCGGTGCCAAGTCTGTTGCTAAGGTGTAAGCTTGTGTGGTTCTGTGTGTGAGCTACACGTACAGCACACAGATATGCGGCACACTAGCGACACCATACCAGTGGGGTACCAAGCTTGTCGATTACTCCAACTTTTCTGGCTTCAACGAAAGCATGGGAACTGTGCTTCTAGGCATATCCATATTCTTTGGTATAGCGTTGTATACCGGAGATAGTGGTGGGGTCGTAGTAGTAGATACGTTACATGCTACAAGCGTAACATCATAAGCTACATATCACGGATTGTGTATAATAATCGTATTGCTTTTCGTAACGTGCCCTTGATGTTTTGCGCTATCGTAAAATGGCGAGAGGAAGAATGGATGCGAATCATCGTCCGAACACGTTGAAGGAAAACAAAATGGTACTCTGTGAATTACGAAGTCGCGGCAAGGTTAGTGTTCTATTTGCGATAAACGCGCATAACGCATAACGTGTTTGTGTAAACAACTTTTCTCTGTAACATCCTCTTTTTCGTTCCTATTTCCAGATCGAGCATAAAACCTCTCACGAGCTCAATAAACTCTTTGCCAAATTAAATTCCGAAAATGCTCCAAAATATTGGAAAAATGGTAAAGCGGCTTTAGGCAGTAAACAGGATAAAATGGTAAGTGCATTTACATCTCAGGCCTTGCAAGATAACCCTAGCATGTTCAAGCTAGGGTTATCTCTATTTTTATAATTAACAATTTATACCAAAATAGTCTTTCTAGGATCAGTACTAAAACCTACCTATATTAGCTTTTTCTAAAAAGACGGTCCTTTTTTAAAAATGTTGAGTCTTCAGAATGTTCTTTTCTTGCAAAAACATATCTATAAAGATTTTGGTAAATTCTTTGACCAAGCCTAAAACCTCTCATAAGCTCAATAAACTCTTTGCCAAATTAAATTCCAAAAATGCTCCAAAACATTGGAAAAATGGTAAAGCGCCTTTAGACAGTAAACAGGATAAAATGGTAATTGAATCCATATCTCTGGCATTGCAAGATAACCCTAACATCTTCAAGCTAGGGTTATCTCTATTTTCATAATTAACAATTTATACCAAAATAGTGTCTTAATGGTTTTTCTATGATCAGTACTAAAACCTATCTAAATTAGCTTTTCTGAAAAGCTAAGCCCTCTTTTAAAAATGTTGAGTCTTCAGAATGTTCTTTTCTTGCAAAAACATATACATATCTAAGTATTTTGATAAATTTTTCTCACAGTTACTTTGACTTTTTTAGTGTTTTTGTACTTTGTAAAGTTTTTTTTTATCTACAGATTTTGATAATGTTTATCAGTATCACAAATTCTTCTCCAAAAAATATACCTCTGTTTTTTTATTATCCAGGGCCTGGATCTTGAACTCTTCACTATGTTAACTTATAATAAAGTTACTGTCACTTTCATTCACATTTTGCTCCAAACCGCAACAAAACTTTCATCTAACTTGGCTCATTTTAACCAGCAATTATCTTAACTCTTAAGGTATTCTCTGATTGTTTTGTTGAGATTTGGAGTGGAATTTGTACAAAATTAACTTATAATAGAGTTACTGTTACTTTCATTCATATTTTGCTCCAAACTGCAACAAAACTTTCATCTAACTTGGGTCATTTTAACCAGCAATTATCTTAACTCTGAAGGTATTATCTGATTTTTTTGTTGAGATTTGAAGTGGAATTTGTACAAAATGTGACAGTAACTTTACCATAAGTTACCTTAGTAAAGAGTTCGAGATTTGGGCCCAGGAAAAAACTATGTGATACTGCTAACGGTAAAAAATCTGACGACAGAAAGGAGCATTATGTTGTGGTAGAATTATAATGTTCTGTAAATATTTTCTGGACCTAAATTGGTGTGCAGTTATTTTTTTATAGCAGATTTAATGGTAGTTATAAATGAGCCAAAGGTTTATAACTGTTCTGAAATGTCTTATGTTTTTAAACAATTAGTATGAAAGCATATGCTTATTTTCTTTACTCATTTTACTTTTATATTTAAAAATAATTTTCTACCGGAATCTGATTTAATGCTGACTTGCTAAAATCTATTATTAAAAGCTCCAATTCTGATTTCCTTTTCTTATTATTAAAAGACTACTTATTCTGAGAATTATAACTATAAGTAGGATCAGAAAAAGAAATTATATTGTCTTTGGAAAGCTTCACATTAACACAGAGAAATGACTAGATATTAGCACAAAAATCTTTTTGTCCCAAATCTTTGAAACCTCCATTATTTGACAAAAAAAATCAGAGGGTATCAGAAGTAATAGCACATTTTTACAAATCTCTAAACCGACTTAATTAAAAAATAATCAGTTTTTCAGAGTAAAAACATATTTCAATGATTCGTTACTATTTAAAAAATAAATTGTACTGACTGACGGTTATGCAGGGAAAATGGCGGAGGTTTTCGGCAAATAACAGGGCAATTTAACAAATATATCGGTAAATCAGTGAGAATCGTTTCTACTCTTCAGAGATATTGTCAGAAAAATATTTTCACCAAGGTTGGGTCTAATAACAATTATGTTTTACTTGTTTTTTAGCCTGCTGAGCATCCTTACGGACCTGTAGAAGGATTTCCTCCAGGATCTTGGTGGGGGATTCGAATGGACTGTTCCCGTGATCGTGTCCATGGACCCTTCAATGCGGACATTCAAGACGGCCCTGCTGGTGTTGTATCTCTCTGCACATCGCACTTGAACAGCTACAACGATGAAGACCTCGGCGATTGGCTCACATTTACAGGCAATAGTTACGAACCGGGTGCACAATTGGATGATCCTCTTCTTAAAAGCTACCAGAGCCAAGTGCCGCTCCGTCTGGTAAGGAGTTACAATCTCACCAACGATTTCGCGCCAAAAACCGGTTACCGTTATGACGGCTTGTACACCGTCGCAGCCTACTGGATAGGCGTCTCATCGGACACGGAAAAACATTACAAATTCGCTTTAGTACGAGTCCGCAACCAGGAGCCTCCGGCTTGGCAAGATTCATCCAGCAAAAACGTCGCAAACGCTAAAAAAATAAAAGCTTCTCAAACGAGATGCAACACCGAGAGATTCTCGACAAATCTTTGCAATGAAACGCATGAGAGCACTAACGAGCAAGATACCGCGAGTAGCTCACGCTTCAGAAGCGAAGCTATCAAATTTTCTTTTAGTAAATCCGCAAATGACAATATAGCCGATAAAGTCATACCGGAAGTCAAAAGAAACGCGTACGAAAGCACCATTGTCACGAGATGTACTTCTGTTAAAAAGACAGAATGTCCTTCGAGCAGCAGTATGGTCTCTGTACCCTACAGTGAATCACCCGTACAGAACGCACACCGCATTATCGAAAACACCTCTAAGCCCATGCCCTGCAAGCTTCAGAATACCAACATCTCTATCAGGACCGATTTGTACGATTCTTCTCACAACATTCAGTATGAAACGAAAAAAGGCATTCCCATGACTTTTTGCCGAACTTTCGGGTCTGCCAGAAACACACGTGTTCTCAATCACTCGCACGTTGGAACGCTGAATCTCAATAGCTGTGGCCCTTGTCCACGTGACGGTGAACAGGAATCGCTGATACAGTCGCGTTCGGGCGTTAGCAAAATTTCCGCGACTCAGTCGCCGTTCTCGGATTCAAATCGAAGCGCGGAACGATCTACTCCAAACATTTATTCCATAGCCTCGCCGATTGAAGCGAAAACGCATCCGGATACTATTGAAACAAGAATAACGGAAGTTACTAGTGTCGCAAATGTTTCGGACAGCACAGTTGTCGATAGGGCGAAGGAAGAACGATTGGAGAAGGAGCAACGCAATAAAGAAAATTCACCAGCAAAAATGTCGATTGGTGGTGATGATAAAGCGACTGGCCACAATCAGACTGTCTGTCCAATCACTAGAACGAGCATGAAGAAAAACATCGCGACTTCAGAGACAAACGTGGACGAAGTAAGGGACGAAATGTTGAAAGAGCAACGCACAGCTTTTGATTCTTTAACGCCTGATCAAATGTTAAAGTACATTGTAAAGCGGAAATATCATCCCACTGCAAAATTACTTATAGGCAGCGTGATTGGGTTGGCCACCGGAGAATCGAAGATCTTGCGAACCTATGATTCTTTGATTTCGCGCAATAAATCATGGAGTCGCAATATAAAGCTACGAGGCGACAAAAGCGAGTCACCGGTAAGTGGAAAAAGCGAAAAACCGCTAGACCGCAGGCAAGGCACGAGCGAACAGTCCATGAAAAAAGAGCGAAACGTCGGGAAATCAGCAACGAAAAAAAGGGGAATAAAGGAGAGAATATTCACGATGAGACTGCGACGAACAAGAGTTTCGAAGAGATTGCTCGGAAGCGAGAAAAAATCGAGCGCAAAAAGTGCTAAGAGCTCATCGGAGCGTCTACGAAGATCAAAAGATTCGAAAAAAACGCAACAACCCTTTTCCAAATCGACGTCACCACCGAATAATTCACAAAAGAGCTCGAAAAAACGGCGCAGCGAACTGGCTAATTTAGTGATTGACGCTAACATCGGGCCCAAGATTCGGGGACCGAGAAATCGCAGACTTCGTGGTAGGACTCATATTTTTGCGAAGAAACGACACGACATGGATATTTCGAGTTGCTGTGGTGGAAGTCGCTCAAACGTGGGTCAAAGAGGCAAAAAGGAAATTACGGGGGTAGAAGTTCCAACTAAAAGAAGCAAACGTTTAACTTCCGCGGTAAAGAAGCGAATTTCTCAGACGCAGTTCATGGAGCACAAGAAGAGGGTACAAAAGACTGAAACGACAAATGTCGAGCGGAAAATTCAAAGTTCAGCCAATACGTCGTCGCCAACAAATTTAGCGGGCTCACCGAGGAAAGGAGAAAAGAGGAGAGTGTCGGGAAACCTGAACCGTAACCGAGAGCAGATATCCGGCAGCAGCGATGATGCAAGCAAAAAAATGTGTCTTCGTGCGGAAAAAGACGTTTCCACGATTCAGAGGGTAATAACAATGGTAGATGCCGCGACTCAATGTTCGAATCGACGAGACGCCGCAACCTGTATCGACACGAACGTCGAACAGTCAATCGCGAGCGAGGAGCGCGAGAATTCGGTCAAAGTCGAGTGGATTGACCTCGACGACGTAAAGTCTGAATCATGTGAGAGTGACGAAGAGCAATTCGTGTTTGAGCTCGCAAGCGAAAGGTACGCAAACGATGGGATTCAAACGAGTCGCGAACCGCCGGAAATCCAGCAGAAACCACGAGAAATTCTTCCGATAAAACCGCAAGCGGAAAAGCCACAAATGGAAAACGTTACACAGAGATTATCCGCATTCGTGCCCGTAAATATTTCCGACAGCGACTTTAGAATAGCGAGACTAAGATCCATAGGTTTCAGGCCGATTGAGCCGGCCTCTATTCAGTACGAGAAAGATCAATGCGTCAGTGGAAGCTCGAAAGATCCTTCAGAAAGTACGGTAATCAGCCGCGTAGCCGATGAACAGTATAACAAATATACGAGCGAGGAAACCACTGTAGTTGGTTACATGGATCAGGAATTGCGTTATGAAGATATTGAGGAAGACGTCGTGAATGTAATTCGCGATAGCAAAAATCTGCACGTGGGTGGAAAGACCGGTAATAAAATTACGGGGATACGAAATAAAAAGTTGAACATCGCCAGAGGCGTGAAAGTTGAGACGGTAAAAACTCGACGAGTCTCTGCGTCATTGGATGACGATTCCGAGACACCGTGGCACGGATGGAAAAAATTTGTTAAAAACAAACAAGCGCACTGGGTCGGATGGTAACGTACGACACACAGCTGAACGTCGATGTTGTATTATTTACACAGATCTGTGATTATTTTTGGAGCGAGGAAAAAAAACAAGAAATTTATATTAAAAATGTATACACTAGTTTCCGAAGATGCTATTATATAGTAAAATGATTTTTTCTTTTTTTTTTTTTTTTCTTATTGTTATTGTTGAAGTTTTTGTAACTTGCGTTACGAAGTAACGAGCTATGGTCTACACGTAGCCTGTTGACAATAAAGTTTTATTCTATATACATTTTTTTTTTCAATAGAGATAAAAATATTTATTTGACGAATACAGACTTTTTGAACAGTTACTCCTTTGCCATGAAAGCCGGTATTAATTTCAACGGAAAAACACAATAGTAATGAATATAGGCCAGGAGCGTGTACCACCGAGGTCCATAAGATTAATAATACGAATGTAATAACAGTAGTATCGTATATTATTACTATACCGTTGTTCCGTTGCTATTGCAGTATAGTAATGACACAGTAGTTAACTACTGTTATTATTGACATCGTAGTAATAGTAGTAATACGAGATTCTCGTCTAAACAGAAATATATTTATAAATCAAGATATTTTTTTATTTGTAGTTGTGGGAGATGGAATAAATTTTTGTATTACTTTATACGTTGCATTTGTGTTTGTTCTTTGGACTGGGATCGGGTGGATAAACATGTAGCATATTATTTCTTGTTTTTCTCTTTTTGGTTTTTCTTTTCTTCATTAAATCGAACGAAAATCGCTGCTGTGTGTCGAATGGACACCACGCCGGCATGAGTTATCGATCTGTTTCGTTTAATTATTAAATACAATCTACTATCATTAACGATATATACATATATATTATTATTGTAATTATTATAATATTTTTTTTTGTTTTAATAGGACGCGAAGGTAGTTGAGTGGCTCGAAGCTGAAGTTATTTACGTATCGTTTGTTTGTATGTTTATCTTTTCTTTCCATTGACCAATCATTAAAACTGTATACCTTGTTTTTGCAAACTCGAAGGAATTTTATCAATGGCTAAAGATCGTTAACAGCGTTACTCATTGCGAGTTCAAGCATTCGGCCGAACTCGTGTGCAACCGAAGATTATGAGAAGCATACTATTAGAAACATAGGAAATATTAAGAACAACGGAAAACTGTCAGCTATCTGTGTAAGTACGTAATCATATCTGTACAAGTATTTTTAAAAATCAATCGCGGTGATGTTTAAATAAAAATTAAAAAATATCGAAAAAAAAGTCAACTCATAATAACATTATCATGTATTTGTATATAGGTATGTAATATATTATGGTAAAGCTACTTAGTGATGCGGCGGCAATTTTCGTGTTTAGTTTCCTCATTTGCACAACAAGTAACACCGTTTGAAACGCGTGAGCATTAATAAAATAAATATCTTCTATACTATTCTTGTATTGTGTAACATAATGTAAGTATCAACATGAATAAAACATCATGGTATTATGATGATACGGCAATGGGCGTGCTTACTTCGACCGATAGAATGTCCCTGTTCTGTTTTTTTAAGCGATTCACACAAGATTTTCGGTTCACCGTGTTTAGCTTGGAAATAAGATTAATTGAACGACGATACGATCCCTTGTTCTTGCCTTATCCTCTTCGAGCTCGAATCCTTGACTGGTCACGTGTAACTCTCGTTGAACTTTTTTTTTTTCGTGACATTAAATGCATATTCATCAATTTACCAGTTAAGATAGCGAGTGTGCCGTGTCCTCAGGGCGGGGCGGTTTCCATCGACGACAAATTCGTCGATATATATATATATTTATATATAATATATATCTGTCGTTCTCTTATTGAAATTCGTCGTCGCTGCTCAGCAACATTGTCTTTTCGTTATAATTTTGCGAGATGGTGGCAACGCGCTGATGCGATGTGTTGCGTCTTTGCGGGGGTGGCACCGGCATGTTTTGCGGATCGTCCGGATCGAAGCTGGACACTCTCATGCCTCGTTGGTTCTTGGTGCCACCTGATTGTTATACATTAGGCCACGCATTATCCTCAATTGCTAAATATAAATGGCCAACGTTCTTACCAGAGTTGCAATAATTTGTTAAATGAATAACTTTTTGTTTTGCAGTTGAAAATCGAAATTAAAGACAGTTGAATAGCTTCACACTAATCAAATTAGTGATATATTCTGGCAATAGTTTCTGTAAATTTTTATACATCGAATAACATTAGGGAAGGTTGACTTGTATAATGTTAATGTCCAACGAGGTGCTTTGTTGATTTTATCCAAGAATAACCGGTGACTCTTTAACTATTTAAATACTGAAAAGCACCTTTTGTTTCTTGAAAGATGGTCTACAAATTCACCGTCAGGATATTTGATAATGTTAACCATTCTTAAATAACGGTTTAATAAGCACGGTAATTTATTTTCTAACAGACGGCAATCAATCTTCTATATTCGCAAAAAGAAATTTTCTAATTGACTGAGTCATTAATGCCCAGCCCAAATCCCCGATTCTAGAAATATTAAATTTCGAGAGATTTATGAAAATTCAATTCTTAAGGAGGTGAAATTATAAATGTATTCTCAATCTCTTGGAACCGCTAAGATATCGAATTGGTTTTTGCTTTTAAAATTTGTCCATACAAATGTTTACAAACCTAATTTACGATGTTGCACTAAACAACCCCTAAGGCAGTGAAACGGAGTGGAATGTGTTTCCATGGATTATTCAACATGTCTTGAGTTCCTTCTTTTTTTATCTTTTTAAAGTTTACCCATACAAATGTTTAAAAATTCAAATAAAGATTCTGCTCTAATCAAACCCAAAGGAGCGAGTCATATTTTCGGAGTAAATTATACATCTCTTCATATCACCTGTGTTTTTTGAGTTAGTATTTTTTCGTTCACAAGTAGTTATATTTTTTCAAAATTTAGTGTCAAATTTTTATTTATTTTTTTCGATTCTACAGAAGAGTCAAAATTATCTGCATGTGTATTGAGAACTCCTAGCCAAATTAAATTTCAAATTTTATTAAATTATAACACCCTTGCGAAGCACGGGTACAACTACTAGTAATTAGTAAACAGATAAAATTATCAAGCGGCTATGGCAAATTCAAATACCTACGATATTATTAATGGTTTTTGGATGAAAATTAAAATCTTCCTTTCCAGAAATTGCCATCAATCAAATCACATTCTTGTAACTCAATTAATTGAACACAATAAAGAACTTTAAAAAAATTAATTGTCTTGACTGGTGTGAAGCTCTCAAACTTAAATACAGCTATAAAATAATGATTAGCCGTATTCCCAATTAATACGTATTGCAAAGTTAATTTAATTATTCACAGAATTATAATAACTAATTAAACAATTACTCGCAACCCTGGTCGTTACTTCTCGTATATATATATTTTTATATATATTATAATAGTCGTAATAATATAATACAACATTTAAGCATTCGCAGATTAACGACTCTGCAATGCAGAATAAAATAATACTATGTATAGATAGAGTCTCCTCTTAGTATAAAAAATCATCGAATCACCATGCAATTCGATTCGGCAAGGGAATGGAAGGTAATTGGTAACAAGCTGCAGGATCTTTCATGCAAGGTAATAAAATCAAAGAATTCGGGCAATTAACGAAACATCATAATACTAACATAGTTGCGCCTTTCGGTATCACGTTACTTCTGCATGCCAACAGTCCGCTATGAAATAATGGACGAGAAATAAGTTTTTAAAAGATAGTAGTAATGGATCTGCCAGCAGGATGCGTATTTGTTTCCCTCGATGATCAAAAGCCCGTTGGTTGATTCGTTACTTTTTTCTGAATTACATCTGTCGTTGTTTATTGAAAAGCATTACGTCCTAAACAATACACAGCTGTTTTTTGTTTTGTTTCTAAGTACTTCAAAGTAATAAAGAGTGACTTAAATACTATTTTACAATAGAGTCGACAAACCGCGAATTACGGCCGAACCGTATATATATATATATATGTATATGTCAATACGTATATGTTCTCTCCGATGAGGACAATCGTTTGTCGACACGGTTCTTTCACAACTCAAAGGTATTTTTCGTTTCATATAAACTTAAGAGCATTATTAAGTAATTTTTTTTTTGCCGACTTTGATTTAGTTTGTTTCTTTTTTTCGATTAAGGTAGCTTAATACTTCCAAAGTCCGTTGTGTTGGAATACAAAAATTCGAGTTGCCTCGGGCACTCACAGCTTTTCGTACGGCAAGTTGGTATTGACGTCTGAAAAATAGCAAACAGAGTGCCATTCAAAGTGGTTGGCTCGCGTTCACCTTGCAATTTTGTTTGTTATCTTTTTTTCGGAAGGAAGATATATTTCCTTCGTTTCGCTGTCTTGTTAAACTCGACTGAGAATCGCCGCTCCGCAACCACATTATTCGTGAAAAGATTGCAATGGGAATTTTATATTTTGTTTTGTGCAGAGGAACATATGCTTGCGAGTGCCTTAGCTTGTGAGCGTTAAAGCGATACTTAGAGTTATGAAATAATCGAAATGTACAGAATGAAAATCCAATGTGCGATTGTACCCAGGCTTTTGTTCGTCGCTATTATTGAAGACGCAGCAAAATCAATATGAACAAGTGGTTGCAAGCTCCATTCGTCGCGGTTAAACGGCTCGACATATCGTCTGTTAATTTAATTTATGAAGACACCGCGTGGGCGTCGTTTGAGACACGTATGTACATTAGCAAAGCTAGACGGTTATCCAATGATGGGATTGAAATGATAAAAATTTATTAAAAAATTAAAATGAACGACGAGCGAGAAAATCTCAGCGACAACGGGCAAGATCAATTTCTAGTATACGAGCAGATTACCTATAATTATCGTTACTCACCGGCGAATCGTGTTCTAGCGGCTTAACTGATGTTTAAAAAAAAAAGCCTCAGAAATTCGATCAACCGCTTGTTTGATTTCTAAACGATTTTTTAAGTGCAATCCGCTCGAATACTGTCGCTGGAGACATGCCGTATCAAGATTATCGATATGCATGCCATTCAATTAACATAAACAACAATACCAATGATAAAAAATGGGCCTGAAACTCAGCTGAGTCATTCGAATGACAAAACTTGCGAATTCTATTTATAATGGAATTAAGAGATAGAGATAGAGATAAGATTACTTACCAGAACTGTACTGCGTGTACTGTTGATACTGCGGATGAAAGTTGTGAATAGCATCGGTCATGATATCCTTCGGGTTCATAGTTTCCTGAAATAGAAGAAAATAAACATTTGTCTTTTCGATCTCTGAACTCGGCTGAAATTCTTGATTAAATTCTAAACGATACCTTCAAACTACTGCTGATGCTTTGCATCGTCACGCTGCGACCCCTCGAATCCGTAACACAGCCCGCTGCATATACTTGATAGGGAAAAGCGTATCTCAGTGCGATAGCGGCGAAAAGCATTTCAATGCAGATGAGGAAGTTCTGGTATCCGGCCGAAACAGTACCAGCGCTTGTTGACTGGTCCTTGTTTATCAACGGTGAAATCACATTTGCTTTCTCGAGAACCGCCAGTAAGACGCCTTTGGAACATAAAAATCGATTTTCCAAAAGAATCGGGACATCTTAAAGTGATGTGGCACAAGTTCCAAAACTACATTCGGTATCAAAAACTAATCGTGTTTACTCAGAGCTGGTGAAAAGTTTAAACAAATGCAAATTAGCTTCCACTCCGTTTATTCACTCTGCAGTGGAAGCTAATTTGCTTTAGTCAAAATATTAATCAGCTTTGAGAAGAGATGATTACCGTTTTTTTCGCAGGCGTAGAATGATGGGGATGAGGATTTGCCACATCAACTTAATAAGGGCACGAGTACATACTTTTTATCGATGATTCTGTTAGTTTTAAAGAAAACGTACATTTAAACCTCTCAAAATGCAAATCAAACACGGTAAATCTGCAAAATCTAATTTTGTTTGGGACTAAGTGTTTTTCACTCCGAGTATACGGTCATTTATTCGAGACCTTTGCAAGGCTGAATTGATCAAGATGTGTTCTCGAATATTTATTTCCTTAAAACTGATTGAATTATCGGCTACATTTCATTCAACCCTCACTGTATTCTTAATTTTTATATTCGGACCACAAGGCATTCTCTCACAAACAAAATAATATCACAAAAGTGAAAATCCGTTCACTCGTTTCATCTGAAAGTTGCGACCAGTGAAAAACTTTCTATTTCTTCTCGCAGCATTCACGCGTACGACATGGATGTACAATGTTTGCAAATTTACTGGGCTGAATCCAATTTATGAGGTTGAATTTCGAGGTTTTTTTAAAAACAAGTGCATCATCGATAAAATATTATCATGCAATTTAACAGGTCACACGGTAACCCTCAAATTTATATTCTTTCTACATATTTTTTTAGTACCTTGCCAGAATGACAAAAATATAACGCTCTTGACGGTGCAGAACTTCAGTACTGGTTCAAATGGAGTAAGCAGGTCTCTTGTAGCGAAGTAGAATAGGAAGAGTCCGTAGAGAGCGAGTGACACGCTGATGTTGTAGATAATCGTGATGTAGATGTAACCGCCATCGGGCGACCAGTCGCCATCCCGGTAGTGACCAAAGGACTGGAGGATTATGATGACAAATGCCATAACGGGCTTGACGAGACAAAACTGCAGCGTCGCTTGCTTGCAGAAGCGCAAGAAACCGATAGTGTACGTCTTCTCAACGAGACACCACGTCCCGTACAGGCAATTCGAGCGTATCGGTTTACCGCGAATTTCCGACATAATGTTACCCTCGCCCCCCAGGTACTCGTAGCACAGCGACAAAAAATTGTATATCACGAATGCCTCGTAACAGTCGCGAACCGTGAAAAAGTATACGTAGTAACTCTCGCTGTTGAAGAACAGGAGAGATATCCAAGAGTAAGTTGCGTAGATCGGCACTATGAATAGAATTCTGACGATCCATCGTTGCTCCGTAGGATTCGTATACCACCTAAGATGCTGATAGATCTGTGAATGAGAAATATTGCAATTTCAAAGATTTTAGAGCTCATAAATAATACGAAACATTATTGATATTGTACCGCTATTAAATGGCTGGTTCACTGCTCTATTATTTTCTCTAACTGAAACTCAAAGAAACGCAAAGAGCGCATGTATAGCTGGATTTGAAGCTCAAAGAAGCATGTATAGCTGGATTTGGAGGCAAATTCTTGGAACTTAATTTTACGAATCTATCTACTTATCAGATTCGAATTGTGAGACAATAAAGCTGACATACATGAGATATGCTTATGAAGATACTTTATATGCTATGGATTAGACTTCAACTTATTGCTTTCTATCATATGGAACATTTTTATGATTACTCAGATTTTGAAAACTCAGGAACAAGAACAATTAAATCAAATCTAAACTGTTTCCAGATAACTATAGCTGTTATACTCGTAATTTCATATTTGCTAAAGCAGTTCACTGTGCTTTTATAATGTAAAGAATAAATCTGACAATAAGAAAAAAGTGAAATTACAAATAAATTTTTAGGAATCTTTGGAATACTGAAAATGGGTTAGTAGAAAATCACTTCCTCAAATTGGCAATTTGTATTTTTAATTGGCACGTTCAATTGGATGTTAAATATTCAGGAATTTTAAAAATCACCTGGGAATAAAAATTCTGCATTATTAAGTTGTATCGGATAGTAACAGTGAACAAAAAACAATTCAATGTTAAAATCAATTGATATTCTTAAAATAAAGCTCTAAATACATGCATTTCATTTTCTTCTCCAAATCAGTTTTAAGATAAATGGCAAATTTAGATAAATCCAAATTGAAGCTTCATTTTACCACTGGTCACATCTTTTTGTATCAGAGAGCAAACTGACCTTCAAACAGATTTATTAATTCCAATTGAAATTCAATCTATCCCAATTGACTAGAATAGAGGTGATATAATTTTTTGAACAGAGGTATCTGCATTAAAATATGTGCAGTAAACCTCAAACATGTAGAAGACCAAATAACATACACAGTTTTTAAAATCAATTGATATTCTTAAAATAAAGCTCTGTATACATGTATTTCATTTTCTTCTCCAAATCGGTTTTAAGATAAATGACAAATTTAAATAAATCCAAATTGAAACTGCATTTTACCACTGGTTACTTCAGCATCTTTTTGGATCAGAGAGGAAATTGACCTTTGAAGAAATTTATTAATTCCAATTGAAATTCAATCTATCCCAAATGACTAAAATAAAGGTGATATCATTTTTTGAACAGAGGTATGTGCATTAAAATATGTGCAGTAAACCTCAAACATGTAGAAGACCAAATAACATACACAGTTTTTAAAATCAATTGATATTCTTAAAATATAGCTCTGTATACATGTATTTTATTTTCTTCTCCAAATCGGTTTTAAGATAAATGACAAATTTAAATAAATTCAAATTGAAACTGCATTTTACCACTGGTTACTTCAGCATCTTTTTGGATCAGAGAGGAAATTGACCTTTGAAGAAATTTATTAATTCCAATTGAAATTCAATCTATCCCAATTGACTAGAATAGAGGTGATACAATTTTTTGAACAGAGGTATCTGCATTAAAATATGTGCAGTAAACCTCAAACATGTAGAAGACCAGATAACATACACAGTTATTAAAATCAATTGATATTCTTAAAATAAAGCTCTGTATACATGTATTTCATTTTCTTCTCCAAATCAGTTTTAAGATAAATGGCAAATTTAAATAAATCCAAATTGAAGCTGATTTTACCACTGGTTACTTCAGCATCTGTTTGGACCAGAGAGGAAATTGACCTTTGAAGAAATTTATTAATTCCAATTGAAATTCAATCTATCCCAATTGACTAGAATAGAGGTGATACAATTTTTTGAACAGCGGTATCTGCATTAAAATATGTGCAGTAAACCTCAAACATGTAGAAGACCAGATAACATACACAGTTTTTAAAATCAATTGATATTCTTAAAATACAGCTCTGTATACATGTATTTCATTTTCTTCTCCAAATCGGTTTTAAGATAAATGACAAATTTAAATTAATTTAAAATGGAAACTGCATTTTACCACTGGTTACTTCAGCATCTTTTTGGATCAGAGAGGAAATTGACCTTTGAAGAAATTTATTAATTCCAGTTGAAATTCAATCTATCCCAAATGACTAAAATAAAGGTGATATCATTTTTTGAACAGAGGTATCTGCATTAAAATATGTGCAGTAAACCTCAAACGTGTAGAAGACCAGATAACATACACAGTTTTTAAAATGAATTGATATTCTTAAAATACAGCTCTGTATACATGTATTTCATTTTCTTCTCCAAATCAGTTTTAAGATAAATGACAAATTTAAATAAATCCAAATTGAAACTGCATTTTACTACTGGTTACTTCAGCATCTTTTTGGACCAGAGAGGAAATTGACCTTTGAAGAAATTTATTAATTCCAATTGAAATTCAATCTATCCCAATTGACTAGAATAAAGGTGACACAATTTTTTTAACAGTGGTATCTGCATTAAAATATGTGCAGTAAACCTCAAACATGTAGAAGACCAAATAACATACACAGTTTTTAAAATCAATTGATATTCTTAAAATAAAGCTCTGTATACATGTATTTCATTTTCTTCTCCAAATCGGTTTTAAGATAAATGACAAATTTAAATAAATTCAAATTGAAACTGCATTTTACCACTGGTTACTTCAGCATCTTTTTGGATCAGAGAGGAAATTGACCTTTGAAGAAATTTATTAATTCCAATTGAAATTCAATCTATCCCAAATGACTAGAATAAAGGTGATATCATTTTTTGAACAGAGGTATCTGCATTAAAATATGTGCAGTAAACCTCAAACGTGTAGAAGACCAGATAACATACACAGTTTTTAAAATCAATTGATATTCTTAAAATACAGCTCTGTATACATGTATTTCATTTTCTTCTCCAAATCAGTTTTAAGATAAATGGCAAATTTAAATAAATCCAAATGGAAGCTGATTTTACCACTGGTTACTTCAGCATCTTTTTGGATCAGAGAGCAAATTGACCTTTGAACAAGTTTATTAATTCCAATTGAAATTCAATCTACCCCAATAGACTATAATAGAGGTGATACAATCTTTTGGACAGAAATATACAGATAGGCATTCAAATATATGAAATAAGCTTCAAATTCTGCAAAATTGTTGAACATTTTTTATAAACATGTAGAAGACCAGATAACATACATAGTTATTCAAATCAAACAATATTCTTAAATTTAAGCTTTAAATACATGTAATTTATTTTTGCCTTCAAATAAATTTTGAGACTAGTGAGGAATTCAAACAATTTGGAATTGGAGCTGCATGATATCATTGATTACTTCAGCATCTTATTTAACCAGAGCGCAAACTGACCTTTGAACATATCTATCTATTGAATAATCATACACATCTATTGAAGTAATCTATCCCAATTGACAACAATAGAAGGCAATACAATGTTTTTACCAAACCTGTCTATGAACATGTGAAATAAGCCTTAGATTCTGTATAATTTAGTAAAAATGTTGTAAACATATGGAAGAACAGATAACATACACATTTGTTCAAACAATGATAAACATTGGAAAGAAAACAAACCTGCTGACAAGTTAGGAACAACGCCAACCACACAAAAGCTCCGGAGATGCCCTGGCAGGCTCGTGTCTGCAGGAAAATAGGAGTAACTTCCTCAGAGTCATCCTTGTTGCTGATGCCGAATATAGTAGTGGTAGTGGTAGTACTGACATTGTCCATCACAGAAGCAACAACGGATGAGCCCTCTGGCAGCATTGTACTGTTACCCATGATTCCCTAAATGTATAAATGTATTTTTTTAAAATTAATCTGCAAATAAATACTAAATTTTAACACGAACAATATAAAAGTTGTTATTGTGACAAAAGTCAATGTTAAATACAATAGAAAAACCATTCAATCCCGTGAGCAGAAGTGTCTGCAGCCCGCGCTTTAAAAATCAATATGCATAACACAACAAACGTACGGATACGTACGGAACGAGGGTAAATTTCGATCAGCTCGTGATAAATTAAGGTTGCGCGAATGTTGTAGAATAGTTTCCGTAAATTGACTAGTATAACGAGACGAGTGGCATTTAGCATGCGAATAATAATAGCGAACAGAGGAAGAAAAAAAAAGCTGCTTGCTGACCTGCGTCTGCGTTCGACGAGGCCCGGATTCTCGGAAGACTGGAGAGATTACTCCTACTTCCAATAGACTCCCAGCTACACGAGAGTCGCGTCGAAGCGCTCACGGCTATGACCTTTTACGTGACAAGCACGCACGATTTAACGTTTGTCGATTTTTCCTATCACCTTTAGTTTGTTTAATAAATCTTATTTAAAAATAAAAACAAGTTAACGAGGTGACCACAGGACCTCGCTTTCACCCAACATTTTTCGGCACACTCGTTCACTTCCAGCAGTCACTTGGCACTTGGATGCGCGAGAGACACTCCTCAACACGGGAATTCGCGCACTGGAATATATTCCCGTTTATACACCAGCGAATCGCGACGAATATACAGCTACAGCGCAACGTCGAATATTCTCTCACTCTCCGATACTCGCATAGAATGTTATTGCCTCTCCTTCGTTTTCCCTCTCCTATTCTTAGTATCTCCAACAAACTGTTTCCTCACTCGCGCAGTCCGACGATCAAGCACCACGTACGTCTCCTTTCACCCACAATATTATATCCCAGACTCACAGAGAACGAGGATGCGCCTGCGCCTCAGCGCGAAAATCCTTCGCAGCACGTTATTTCTCAAGCTGCTGGACAAGTGTACAAATGACGGATACAAATGGGTGGAATGCTTCGAGATGCTCCGAATGTTGCAATGTTAAACCCTTTCCCCTCTCATGCAGCGCAGTCGCTCAGCTTCGAGCTCAATGTGGCCTCCTCTCTCTGCCTGACGCGAAACTCGACTATAACCTGCTTGACTGCAGGTGCCTTGAGATCGAGATCGTAACTTAAAAAAAGAATGAACAAAAAGCGCACCTAACACGTTTCTAGGATCGCAGTGACTGGCTCGCTCTGTACCGACAAGCAAGGTGAAAGGAATCCCGTATAACGCGAAACAGCTTCTCAGTTGCGATTTTACGTACGTGTATTGGAGAATAATATATATGGTGGGGGTTTCACTGGTACACACCAGTAAGTACCACGTGTGTTGCTCTCAAGGCTGTCAGCTCTCGGGAGTGAAACTTCGATGACTGATCGTACAAACCGCGCAATAACGCGCTAAGACACTGGATATTTATCACGTTCGCGAGTGTGTGTGTGTTGTTATCGTTCCGAGGAAGTCCCTTATCGGTGAATATTTCGACGCTCGTGAGAACTGTCACTGACTCGAAAAAGCTGCAAGATTTTGTAGGCTCGAGGAGAGCGGGCGTGCTTTAAAAATGGCTCTCATCAACATCGATGACAACGATCCCTGGTAGGCATTTATTTTCCTCGATACTTAAGCTGTTTTTCTATATTCTGTTTTATTAAAAGTATGATGTTGTTGATTGTTGCAGGCTCGTCGAGTACGATGCCTGCGAAAGATTGTTTCGCGATGTTATGGAACTGCTGACGCAGCGCGATCGCATGTCGAAAAATACTCAGCTGTATGCAAGTGTCTCAGCTGATATGCGAGTCAAAACGAAGCAGTACAGTAACCAGATTCTGGAGTTGATTCGCAAGATCGATGAAGCTCTCAAGCAGGGGATTATGTATCCTTTTTTTGGCTATAAACATGTATTTATTTATTTATTGTATTACTAGGGTGATAATGTAACTCGCATACTTCAATTGCAGGATGTTAGTTTTTTGTCAACTATTCAGAAACATAAACAAAATTAACTTACGCAAGTTATTTACTTTTTTCCAACAAACATGCAAAGTATGTGTGATCGATTGAAATTTCTATTCACATATGTAAATTTGTTCAACTAGATGAATGTTAGGACGATTATTGTCATTTCTTTTATTTATGATGAGAAATTCTCAAGTGTATCATTTTGTTTTTTTATTCAATATATTTTATTTACTGGCAATTTCTCATTGTTCACTTTGGTTTTTTGCTGTTGTTTTGTAATCAATGCAAAAAATTCCAGCATTCGATCTTTCAGAATGGATCAAGTTTTTAGTTAAGGCTATCTAAAATATGACCAAAGTGCTTTATGTTATGATAAAGATGTTTAAGAAGATATCATCACAAATCAAAGATCATTATAATCGTTATTTTTTACTCATAAACACTTTTCTCTGTATGTCAATAAGTCTGGAAAATTATAAATATTTAATTGGCCAACCTGGAAAAGAGAGAATTTTCTCACTAAACATTGTGTAGTGAACACATTTATATATTCAAAGTTAACGGAGCTGAGGAAAGTTGAGACAGTTCTTATATATGCATAAATTTATCAATCTTCAAAATATTTTAATAATAATACATGCTTAAGCAGGAGTAAGTATAGTTTTTGTGCATATAAATATTTATTTATTTACTAGCAGATTTTTTTCAGCTGTGCGCTTTACTGAATCAAACCTCCTCAATGGAAAGTTTGTAATTATTGAAACATATTTATTTATTTTAAACAAATAATAATTTGTGTGATTATTAATTCACTCATTCCACCATTTGGTGTTGTGATGAAAATAAAAGAAGATTTGGCTTGAAGGAGTAAAATCAGATACATATTGAAATCCAGAACAAATTATTTGTACATAATTCGTTTATTTGTTTAATCATTTATTGCTGTGGCGACTATATAAGGGGCATTCCATCCTAATTCGATTTTCTATTTTTTAACAATTTTTTAAATCAAAAATGCTTAAAAACTATAACCCAAATCTTGCCCACTTTGGCTATAAGCTAGAAAATTTTGATATTCAACAAAGTAGTAGTAGTAGACAATATTTTACATATATGCAAATTACAATTTTATAGCTCATTGGTATCTTTCCATTTTACAATTGATAAAGAGATTAATAATTTATTATCTTAGTTTTTTTTTCCTTAGTTGTCTTCATTGCTGAGTATTTGTAGTTTTTGATATGTGGTATGGGTAGGGTGTTTGAATTCAACAAAGTATTTTTCAGATTTTTTAATTATGGCATTCAAAGACAATTAAAAAAAAAAATTAGCATAGAAAAAAAATGAAATAAAAATCTTGTGCATTTGAGGGATTAACCGATCCTACACAAAATTACGAGCCAAATCAGGGAGGTCAAGAGTCAGATTCAGATCGAATCGGGATGGAATGCTCCATAACCAAGGTAGTCATCTTAAAGGTCTGCATAATACAAATAGCTACATAGTTTTCAAAATCTGAGATGATTAACAATATCAAGAGCGTTATCCTCCTCGGAAAGTACAGGCAACAATCGAGAGAATCTTATAAAGAAAAAAGGCATTTGTGAGGTCTCTCAGTGAAGCCAAATCCGAAATATTTGCGAGCATTGCGTTTTTGTTTCCTTAAAATTGCAAAATTAGTACACGCGATGAGGCTGAGAGAAGGACCAGGCAGGTGGAGCGTCTTCAGAGCAACGCTATTCAACTCAAACATCGTCAGGATATGCAAAGTAGCACAGGTACTACTGCATTTGCTGAGGCTGGAACTACCAATTGGGGAATCGAAGATGACAACGGTGACGATGACGACGACGACGCACCACTTCTGGCTGATGTGCCTGTTAAGGATCTCAAGGCTCAGAATAGAGTAACTTTGCAAGGTAAAAACTATATAAACTGGGGAAGGAGAATTAGGATCTCAACATATTTCATGTTACAGATCAAGAACAGGGCTTGGACGAATTGTACAAAGTTATTACTAGGCAGAAAGCAATAGCACAGACAATCCATACAGAAGTCGATTACCAAAATGGTAAGAGAAATTCAAACGTTTTTATAATTATAATTTTCTGATTACTCAAAATTTAACGAAAAGCCAAAGTTTCTCAACGCATTTTTGTCCTTATACAGAAATAATCGACGACCTCGCTGATCACGCAGATCAAACGGCCGAGCATTTATTAGACGGTACGCGTCGCGTGCGCACCATAAGTCGTAAAGGTCGTACGTGTTATTATTGGATTATCATATTCCTGTTATTTATAACTATAATCGCCGTCGCTGTCTCATGATAATACTGCGATTTACGTGATAAGCATTTCTAGGGCTTTTGCTTAATTTTAAGATTATATTATGACTGTGAGCACCAAACATTACGGACTAACCATTCATTCGCTGTACATGGAGGTAGTCCACAAACGCTGAGAAAAACACTGTTACCGTGATACTATACAACTATTACCGCAGTAGTACTGCACAGTACATAATAATGCACAATAATGCAGTGCATATAATTGCTGATGGAAATGTAGTATTTACAGAACAATTTACTCCGTGAGTTATTGTTAAACCTTATCGCTTGAGACGTGATTCTTGAGATTGTATCGGAATTACTTGTATATAAATCGCCAGAATAGAATTTAAAAAAAAAAGAATAAACAAATGCGTACATGTATAACTAAGAGTTGGTCAGAATGGATAGGAAATTAATGAAGACCAGAACTGTTGAGTCTGCATTGTACTCTGTACAATCCGCAGATAACATTGTATTATCGTAAAGATTCATCTTACTATCTCTTCTGACAGATAAATACAGTTTTTATGTTAACATCTGTGTGGCTCATAGAGTAGGTAGATAAAATTGTTTCACATCAATTGATATCGCCACAGAGCTATCGCATTTCAATAGAGTATAACAAAGTTATTCGGCGATCTCAATTTTTTTTGTTTTCAAGCCAAGATTCTTAAGCAGGGCCTTTGGGCTTGGATCTCTTCCTCTGAATCTTCGGAATACCTCGCTTGCAGGACAGCTGCCACCTAATGAGAAAAATGTTTCGCGATATCTGCTCGCTGTTTCTTTCTCCAGCTCCTCATCACCCGCGGGTATCTCTTGGAAAGCGCTGTAGACATCGG
Organism: Ephialtes manifestator; assembly: GCA_963970395.1. Taxonomy (NCBI): domain Eukaryota; kingdom Metazoa; phylum Arthropoda; class Insecta; order Hymenoptera; family Ichneumonidae; genus Ephialtes; species Ephialtes manifestator. Next base: position 21,646,922 of record OZ019970.1, on the reverse strand, counting down.
CGGCTACCATCATGGACCAAAGGTCGCTAAATTCCAAAATAATAGTTGAAATTCATTAATATAATCGTTAAATTGTTTCATCGATTGATTACAAATATTTGTGCCAAAGACTGAAGTTGAGATTGTTGAAAACGAGGCTGAGAGTTTGAACGCGTTAGTCGGTGAGTAAACGTCTACGTCTGCGTCTAAAACTAGGCCCCTTCTACGAATGAAACTTTTCATCTTCATAAATGATAAAACATAAATTCTTCCAACTTTTATTGTAATAAATAGATACCTATTTTTAAAAACGTCCTGATTGACTGTCTTATCTACGCCCAGGCCAAACCTCTGAACCTCAAAATTTGAAAATTAGGGGATATATCCCATCTGTGACTAAAGTAGTTTCTAAGAGATTTTTTAAAAAATTCGACCCTTAAGAAGGTGAAATGCGGTAAAATGTGTTTTCACTCATTCATTATTATCTCTTAGGTCCGATAATATATGAACTTGGTTTTTGATTCCAAACGTTACAAATGTTACTAATGCTTATATCCATAATCAGGATTTTTCTCTAATCAACCCCTAAATGAGCGAAACGAGATTCGGGGGGATTATAAAACCTGTCGTATCTCCTGTGTTTATTCAATGAGAGCCGTCTTTATGTCAAATCGGTGTTTTAAGTATCGTAATAAAGAGTTTTAAAGATTTAAAAAAAATATTACCCCTAAAGGTATAAAAAAGAAACAAAAGTGAGAGGAAGTTAGAGGTTTATCTTTTTTCTAGATGGGTATTAAAAGCTGTTAGTCAAAGATCAAAGTTTTAAATTTTTATTTAAAAAAATCATAGACTACTGGTATTGATTTTCGGTAAATTCTATATTTTTAAATTTATAGTTCCGTCAACATAAATGAAAACTTTGGGTTTCAATATTGCACCTAAGATGCAAATAGTTTCCGGGCAGTCATTAAATGAGTCAGATATTATAGTAACGATGACAACCGTCTCTTTTTCTCTTTTTTTTAAATAAATGTCCGTCTTGTTGAATTCTTCATCAAACCACTCGGGTTTATCTTGATTCTCGCAATTTCGAATAATTGTCAGTATTTTATTATTCTATGAATGCGTCATGTAACTTTTACTTTAGAAGTCCCTCCGCCCTTGTGACTAAATGTGCCGCGTCTTCAGAACTCGTCCCCCCTTAACAGCGTCACATGTTCTATGAATGGCCCTTAATTTTCATAACTTGGCCCACGCTACATTAATGTTTCTCTCCCGATTTCTCAATTTTTTATATTTTTTATTACGTTCGAGCGGAAACTGGCTTAATAAATAGCTACTTTCTATTGGCGTCGAACAGTTTCCTCGGGTTTATACGTTAAACTTCATAGGTAATTTTAGGCACAGGTTGCTCAAAAACTAAACTATTTACGATTTAAAAAAAGTAAAAAATGGATAATAAATTTTTTGTGGCCAACAAGTTACATTTCAACACAGTACCAGCTGAAATTAGTATCTGCACAAATATACTGAATCCGAGAAATTACTTACCTGTAATATGCTGCGGCCCAGTCACCGATGAATATCGAACTCCAGGAGCAAACATGACCGTTGAGTTCATCGTAAGGAATAACGAAATGTTCCTTCCACAGAGGCTGCATCAAGTCTATCCAAAAGTCGTCTCTGAAAAATACGATTTTCTTCGTCATAATTCAAATGTTATATTTATTAATTTTCAGTTGGCAAATATTTACAGTTCGTGCATCTTCAAATCAAATTTGCCAAAATACAGTTCCTTGCAGAGCTTGAAACCAGCCATGTGCGATCTTATCCTCTTCAATTTGTTTATCGCTTCGTCTGGCAAGGGTTCCGATGTGCTGTAGTGACTGGATAATCTCCGAATCACCGAAGGTTCGTACAACCTGGAGGGACATATAAATTACTAAGTTCCGACGCTACGTCCCTGGATTATTGTTCATTAGAAGTTTGAAATAATTGTCATCCTACCAGTTTTCCATAAAATGACCACTGATTCCCACTGCATCCCACTCGACGTTCGAAGTACCCGCGACTTCCGCAAAGTCAACTTGCGTCAGTAAATGTTGCAGTCCATGACCAAGCTGGGAGCAAACATTTTATTGTAAAAAATGTTTATTTCATTTTCAAGGAAAAATTGCAAGATAACATTTTAAATGATGGTAAATGACGATTCCGAAATGCCTCTTACATCCGAAAATAAATCGCTATTATAAGAATTTAACTTGCAACTGAGTCTACCTTGAATTAAAACTTGAACCATTTCATTAACAAACTTTTCTGAATTAAAAAGTTCTTTTAAAAACGTCGTTGAACCTTTGTTACTGATTTTACTACTACGACGTACTGGTGCCTTACTAAGCAGAGTATTATATGAATCAGGTGAAAAACATTAAGGAGGAGCCTTTTTCAAAGCTTTCTCTATGAGGAAGCCAAATTTGATCAGTATATTTCCTCATAGACGTAGTTCTGAGAAAGCTGCAAAATGAGGAAACAATGTACAAAGCCTGAATTTGCAACTTTGAAAAAAAAAAAAAAAAAAAAAGTTCAAATAATTCCATGTTCTGTAAAATTCTAACGCCTCAGTTGTTTGCTACCAAATCGGGGACCCGACATCCTTGCAACGTTATTACGTACATATCTCAATTTTTAGCCCCTTTTATCACATGCATTAAAAGCCCGACTTTGCAATTTTTTTCTCAGACAAGGTGGCCACAAGTTATCGCGCTCTCCAGGGCGACGTAATTTGGTCCCCTTACACGTTCCTTATAGACCGAAATTTTTTTTTTTTTTTCAGTGAAACAATTAACGAGAATACACGTATATATTCTAATTAACCCCTGAAAATTTGAAAACAATCGTCTTTCAACCTACTAAAAAAACGAAAAGGATTCCTAAAACTGACCAAGTTGCAGACGAACTTGACAGCGTTCGCTCCTTAAAAGTGATCAGTGTATATACCTTTTGGAAAAGTACAGCAACGTCCTTGAACGACAACAACGAAGGTTTGTCGTCGACCGGCGGTTGGAAATTGAATATCAAGGCAGCGAGTGGTTTGGAGGATGTAAAAACACTTCTACTTTTCATTGCCACCATCCATCCAGCGTCCCTTTTCATTCTGAGACCATTGTCACGCCTGGCGTAAGGATCGAGATAAAAACTCGCGATCGGCTCCTCATTAGAGCTATTTAAATCAATAATGTCGAAAAAGCGCACATCCGAATGCCAAACGTCGGTCTTTCGATTTTCAACAATACGTATTTGAAAAAGTGTCTCCACCAGCTCGAATAGACCATTTAAGACATTAGGCAATGGAAAGAAATCTCTTAGAAATTCGTCTTTGGCACTGTAACGAAAAAAAGAAATCATTAATTTCTCAAAAGGCCTTTTGTCAATGTGATTTTCCGTTTATTTACTTCAATACAGATCGACGATGCTTCCTAGCCCAGTAGTCAACATCCCATTCTTGAAGGGAACCGTCGAATCCTCGTTCTCTCGCGAATTCCGTCAATTCCTTCATTTCGGTTTCCTGGGCCGGTCGAGCTAAAAATCGCGATGTTATGTAATGACTATCAATGAAAAAATTCTAAGATATGCGTTATATCGAAAAGATTTTACCAGTTTGCAGTAGCGTGTCCATCACGCCGTAAACATTTTCCAGGCTTCCAGCCATTTTCGTTTCCATACTCATGTGCGAAAAGGACTTGTATCCGAGCTCTTTCGCTTGGACAATTCGGTAACTTCTTATGTCTTCCAATGGCCCACTCGTTCGTACATTATTTTCTGCTTCTCGGGTACATCTCGTTACGTTGGCTTGCCATACGTTCCAGCGTAATTCTCGGTTCGGACAATGTTCTGATACAAGATAATAGAAGATTGAAATATATTTTCAGTACGCGTCCAGAAATTTGCACTCTTTGCAAGCTGTTGTTTGTGAAATCCGCAGTTTTCCGACATTGTACTGAAAAGGTTCGCTTAACATTCGAGAAAAATTTTATTCTCCCATTCTTACGTTTGTTACTTAAACTTTTTATATTTTCCATCATCTTTCGTCCACTTCTTTCATTCTTAAAGTACTGTTGCTACTGTCCTATCACGAATCCAATCACATTATTTGATTATTCGTTTCATTAATCTATATTAATCCACATTAATTATCTTTCCAAATCTCAGTTTTATTTTGTGTGTATAATCTATAATATCATAAAACTAGTGGGCTACGTATACGAAATATTACTTCTTCCATTACTTTTCTTTAATGGAATTTTCTGGTGAAATTTTGTGGGAAACTGTATTTTTCCCGGTTTTAATAAGATTCAGAATTTGTACAGTGATTGAGATATGGTACTTTATAGGGGAGTGCGGGTAGCACTTTTCGAGTACCCGAAACCTTTCGAATTACTCAGTTTCAATCCAGTTCAATCGGGGACCCGTCGCGTTTGGGTACAGAAAACCACTTGAACATTTGCTATGACTTCAACATTCGTATCGTTTATTAATTATATCGGAAGATTGTAAAAACAAATACAACAAAATAACGGTTTGTAATAATTATCTTGTTAATGCAACATACTAATTGGTGAGATTTTCAACAATTCGTTATAGTTCATTCAGTTTTATTTCCTTGATTTCATCGTTTTTCAAATTTTGTCGATCGGTGTTCTCCAGTGTTTAGCGTATCATTACGACTACATTATCGCGTTTTATTTTATTGGACGGTAATTCATAAATTTATGTAATTTTTGCGTTCGATTCTGTTACTGCGGTAAAAAAACTCGCTCTCGTATGGTACACGTCGGGTTGTAGTAATAAATTAGTACTCGACCCAACCCGAAGGTCGGGTACCCGAAAAAGTCGGGACTCCATTTTAAATAGACTATTAAGTGCAAGATAATTTATGAAACGTCTGAATAGAGTGAATATACAAGTACCAAGTACTTTTTGTTATATCTCGCGTACAATGAATTTTGTACTGTTGCATATGTGTTTAAGATGATTTGCTACTGCTCAGTCAGAAATATAAACTGTAAAGCGTTGTTCTTAGCTACAATTAATCTTTTGGGCAAAAGACGAGAAGTATTGATTGTGTCTACGAAGTCTAGAGTAGACAGTTCTAGCCTTTTATCAAAAAATTGACAGTGGCAGTAAATAACACTTCAGGAGGATTCAGCTATCTCATTCGCTCTTATGACGATCTGACAGAGACAGACAACGTAATCACACCTTAAGTGATTCTTGTAGAATAACCGCATTGCTACCCAATTCGGGAGTGAAAACATTGTAATATACCAATAAAAAAAAAGATATTGAGATGGGACGTTAACAACGAAACGGCGCATTCGATCACCGAAACGGTTTTATTATTTCTATAAATAATTTACCCATAAATGGAGTTGCGATGTGCGGTTGAAGAGTTATTTTCCATGGACCCTGCATAGGATTCATTGGATCTGCAGCTATCATTTTCAAATAATCCTCTGGAAAGTCTCTAATGGTATTTGGATTCGTTATTGTGTGATGGAACAAGCTTGTTGCATGCTGAAATATACAGCATCATAATAATCGCACATATCTTCTCATTGTAGAAATAATTAAGTTAGTTTGTACCATTTGAATGCACTGAAAGTATATGAAATACACAAAAAAAACAATGTTTACTTATTCTCTAGTCAAATATTTGTATGCTTGTGCTGTAATTATAAATAACTTGGACTAATTATTATTTTTTTAAATGACCACACATTTTTTATACCTGTTAAAAGTAATCATCATTTTCTCAGAGTTTTTGTGTTATTCTACATTGAAACGGTACCTTGTGTATCATTAGTAGATACATATATATATATTGTTCAAACCTCCAGCTTTTGACGAAACTCATCACGTCTTTGCGCTATCCTCATTGATGCATAATCGTATGTGTTTCTTTTCTTTCCTTCAATTTCCAAACCATTTAATCTACCTTCCAGGGCCAGTTTAGCAACGACTCTGCTCTCTGTGTCAGTTAAGTTTGTTTCCTTACTCTCCAGTACAGCTTTGCAAGCTTTGTATATAGGTATGCTAGTGTATTTGGTACTTCTGGCTCTGCTCATACGATTGTGAATACTTTCGTAATATTTTGTTGGCATAAGGCTTTGATTACCAAAGTACAAAGTTTTGGCAATGCCCCATGTAGTTTCTAGGGGCACATCAACCTCTTCCAGAGGATGCAAAATATCCTTGACAACATTAACATCTTCGTTATCTAAAAAGAATCCACCAGTCTTAATATTTTCTGTAACATCTTCTATAATTGGTTAATTTAAAATTGATTACATACTTTGTAGATTGTCTTCAATTTTTTTGATACCCTGCTCAAATTCAACTGTCTGCTTTCCAATGGCAGCAATGCTGCGTTCTATGGTAAAAGTGTTGAATTCGGGTAAGCCATTATCTTTTAAAAGAGGATTCTTCTCAGGTAGATCTTCTCCAATTTCGGGAAGGCTTAAATTGAAGAACAATTGATATGCGTTAAAACAACGTGACAATTGATATTAATCGAAGATATAGATTACTACGAAAATAAAATGAAAAACATAACCCCCAGTTAGTTTTACTCACAGTATCATGTATCCATACTTTCGCTTCGTTGTTTTGAACAGACAACTTCTCGTTAGGACAATACGTTTACCGCATAATGAGACGGCCATGGTGTTGCTAATATTGTATTTTATTTAAGTTTTAACACACATTCTCTCGTGATCGTACTTTTCACGAAGATTCCGGCGATCCCGGCTCTAAATTTTTTTTTTTTTTCTTTTTATTCTGCTTTAGGGTTGGCTCTTGGCTCTGTCCGACGGACAAATGGGCATTCGACCATAGTCATGTGGCGCTGAAGTTCAAATTCTGTTAAAGCGTACTTGGTGTAAGTTCTTGATACATATTGTTTAATTCTTAAGGTAGTTCTGTCGGTACGCCGGAGTCATAAATCTCAGAGTCTATATGACATTCAAAAATAATCATACGCATCACTTTGACTGCCTCAATAATAATATAAAAAAATAATCGAGAATTCTTCGAAATCGTCGTAATCAAATTAAAACGATTATTTGTAAATAGTTGATATGTTTAGTGCGGATTTGACTTCATTTTTACGATAATTAGGTTAGGAAACGTCATTTGACCCGGTATCGTGCACTTTGACCTTGGTTCAATTAAACATTATTCCGGAGACTTCACCTTTTTTCATGATGCATGAATTCCTGAATGATTTCCGAATCCGTAGTACTTTTTATTTTTTCTCTATCTTTGATCTAAGTATGTTAATTTTCGATTTAAAGATCAATTTTTCCACCTCTCCCGTGAGCGCCGTGTAAAAAGATCGATTTTCAAGTTTTAATTGTTCATTCAAATACTCGGTAAAAGCCTTCAAGATTTTGTGGAAGCAAAATTGAATAGCTAAATTACAACATGTCAAAAATCCATGCATATGAGTTTAGATTGCCTTCACGACAGAACTACCTTAATAAGAGAATTTTTGGCTATTTGCCTATATCGGCTGGTTTATACAGGGTTTCTTTCTTTATTTGCCTTTTAACTGTATAGTGCTAATGACACATGTGACAAAACTCTGCTTTAAACTGCGTACGCCATCAATTTTATGCCACTCCGTGCGAGAAATGTGTACTTCTCACACGGTTCGCGTGCGAAAAATCGCACTTCTCGCACTAGTGGCATAAAGTTGTTTATGTAACGCATGCGTGAGAAGTGCTACTTCTCGTGCCTGCAAGTGGTGGCGTAAGTGGCGCTTTATAGCCAAAGATACTGTAATATCTCGCGCATGCGCAAATCAGCCCGATTTTACTTCTCGCACTAGTGCTTTCTCATTATTTTACTTCCGTCTTCCGTCTCAGATGTACGGTTTAATTGTTATCGTTGTCCGAAGATTCGAAAATGCAGATGCAGAAATCTTGAGGGTCATCGTACTATCGACGTTGAATACTTGAGGCTCAGTCTTGGTCGTGCACACGCATCGTGGATTCCGTTAAAATCGATCGATCGTAGCTCGTGTCTGTATATGAATCCGTCTTGGCAACGAGCAGTTGTGTGATGTGAACAATGAGTTAAAAAAAAAGAAGTAAAAAAAAAGGAGTTTTCTAATCTCCGTACTAAAAACAAACCAACAGCCGTGGACGTTTCGCTCGGTAACGATGCGCACGTGAAACGGACATTAATCGTTTCTTCAGAACGACGTGTGCACAAGGGAAAAAGAAATGTCCGAATGCATCATCGTTTCTATCCATCTACATTGATGTGCCCTCTGCGACCACCGCTGATGGACTGCAGTTGGTACCTAATGGACATCCACAGGGGGAGTAGTGAGAGTTTATAGGACATTCGTACCACTGTAGTTGAATATTTGTAGTCGTTGAAACTACATTTATTAATATCGCGGGTTTAAAAGATAATGGCGATCGTTGATGTTTATCGGGACAGTTTGACTTTTAGTGGAGCTGTGACGTTAAATTGAACTTATGCGGGCGAATAATTAGATTGATTAGGCCGAAAAAAAATTCGTTAGGCTAAAAATTAAATCGGTTGGTTCAACCAATAAAAAAATTGGCTCAAGCCAATTAAGCACAATTAAGTTGGATGAAAAGAATCTTGAAGAAAATCTAGTTGGGTTTGAAAAAAAAAAATTGATCCAGGCAATTGGATTGTGTATTTGTGTTTTTTTGTCGATGTAGCCAATTTGGACGTGAGTTTACAGAAATCTGGCGGGCCTAACGAGCTGGGTATCAACAATGATGGACGACGACGATCAGGAGGAACTTCGTTGCACTGGAAGCGACGTCGAAATCGAAGAATACACCGACACCGAAGAATCACCATACGCCGCTTATCAGTCGACGGATAAGCTCTTTGACACCGATCAACCAGCATGGCAAAAATTCGGCTTTCTCGCTACCCTCGCAGCCCTCGTTATTTCGGTCACTATCGCAATTATCAGCTTTCCACTTTATCTCGAGAGCGTCAGCGCAGTGTCCAACGCCTACGCTGGTTCGTATATGACAATACACCCTCGCTGTTTAATTCTCCCCTTGTTATCCAGATTCGTTTTAATTGTCACTGTTAAATATTCTAACGAAAATAATAACTCCGCTTTTTTATTTCATAAATAATTCAAAATTCATTTTGTAAAAATATAATTGAATGCAAGGTAAATCATAAAAATTATCAACCTTAATCTGACACAAGACTTTGTTGATAAAATACAACAAAAATGAAGTTGTTGTAAATTTTTTTTAACGTAATCTAAATTTATTTGATTAAAAATGAAATGAATAAATAAGAAAGTTGAGTAGATTTGATATTCGCATTACGATTCTAACCTGAATAGACTTCTCAGTTTATTCAACCATTTCCCGTCTATCTAACCATTTATCAATATTAAAGGGCTCTTGTTCACCGCCTTTTGTGCTGCTGGCATCCTCGGTCTTGTGTACTTCTTCGTTGAGAGGATCTCACCACCACCTCCTCTCATACCCAACAGCATGAGAATAAGGATACCACGTTGCAGCCTCGTTAAAATGAGTGGAATTTATGCACTTGCTGGAATCCTCGTGACCCTGTCTCTCGATCAGAACAGAGTACTCTGTCATTTACAGGACCCCATAAAGGGGATTACCCTCGTTTTCTCCCTCGTTTACTACTTCTTCTTCTGCAGAAAAAGTAAGACAATTTTTTACATTAAGCCAACACTCTAATGACTTTTGAACTTGAGATCCTTGTCAAGCATTTTTCACCAAACTTGAACATTTTCTTTCAACCTGAAATTTCCGAAAAATCTCATAGATTATTTCCTGAGATTTATGGGTGCGGAACAAAAACAGAATTTTTTTTTTCGAAAATATTCGCTTTATATTTTCACTTTAATTCAAATTGGCAAAATGTGTTTTGTGTCTGTCATTTTTTTCCTTCATCCATCAAATGCGATCGAAAAAATTATTATAATTATCACGATTTTATTATTATAAAAATGTTGATAATGACAACAAATTTCTCTCTTGAGTGTTTAGAAAAAATGTTTTTAAATTACTAATGTTTCTTTGGAGAGCAGTGGCCGAGTGGATGAAGTCTTGGGTCCGCACGCAGCGGGCCCGGGTTCGATTCCTGGCGGCCGACACCGCTGGAAATTTTTCCATTGTTTTTTTTGTGATTCTGGTGGTTGGGTTCCCACTTTTGATAAATATATGTGCCCAAAACACATGGAAAGAAAATGTCATTGGTTCATAAAAATTTAAGATTGATTCAATAAAACTTCCGGTTCACGGGCTGCCAAAAAGTTATGTCATTATTTCAACTACATCTGTAATAGAATGCTTTTTTTAAAAGTTGATCGGAACAATAGCGATTCTTATTGCAGGAATAATTTGTGTCGTTGTTGCATTATGTTCTTTCTACCAGACGATTTATCCTGCACTTGGATTGAATGCTTATATCCTTGTTTTAAACTCCTTTACCATTGAAAGAAATAGACATGTTCCTAAAATCTATTACAATGAATATATCAATAATATATTTATTTAATTGCAAAAGCGGGCATTATGCAATAATGTTAATATTATTATTTTATTAATAACGAAAAAAGGGTATCGTCCACGGAGACAATTTTCTCTCTTTCGTTTTTCGGAAAATGACATTTGCGGGATTTGAACCTAAGACCTATCGACCTACCTAACTACCTAACTACCTAACACCTAAAGACGCGCACGCTACCCGCTAGACCAAACCGACTACATGATTTTCCTTTACTTTTATTCCATAATAGTTGCATTGAGGATGATGCATCTCGGTGCTCGGTAGAGTTTGAGGTCGTTGTTTACAAATCTGAATACGGAATCCGAAAATTCAAAATGTTAATGGTGACAATATTATGTGGAATTATAAGGGTTAGATGTGAAGCTGAAACTATATACATATGTAGTTGGATCTTATGTATTTTGTCGTTAACCTCACCACGCAGACTGATCAATGTCATTTGTTCATGCAATTGTTCCGATATCAGTACTATTGAATCAATTAAATTAATTCTAATAACATCAATCTTATTGAAACCACTACATTTTTTCCGTGAAGATTTAAGCCGCTTGGCGTCTCATTGAAACAATCGCATATTTTATCGTCCCAAGTACTTCTGCAAACGTACATTGAGCCGAAATATTCAGTCATTAATCTCACCACCCATACGGATCAATATCACTTCAAATCAGATGAACAACGTATATTATTGATGTAAATAACTATTTACTTGTATAATTATTTATGACAAAAACAAAATTACTCCATTCAAAAATTGTATTATTTAAATTTTTCATCATTTTGGTATTAAGTTGAATACATAATTCGTTGCCGTAATGAAAATCGCATTTAGAACAATAGCTGAAGTGTTTTTGATAACTTAATTGATAATCGATAATGTATGTATTAAATATGATTGCACTTGTGTTCGAAATAATAACGAAACTTCAATAACAGCAATCCAAATTCTGTACAATCTTGTGACATTAAAATAAACCTTTTTATATTCTTATGAATTCTATAAGCGATTGTCTCAATTATATTTTTGGAGTACACGGTATTATTGAAGACAATAACACGGTTATTAAAAGAACCTCGCCTACAATTTGTCGGATACCAGGACTATTGAAACAATTAAATTTCAAATACACCCTAGTGATTGAAAGAATGATATTTTTATTTTCCGTGCACATTAGTGATGTTCGTGTTCAGTCCGGAGTGACTCCCGCCGGTTCTTACCTGGCGGATGGTGCAATAAATCTAAATGTAAATCCTCTGGGCCGAGCAGGAACATCGCTGATGAGAGGTGTCGCGACACCTCCGACCACCGGTGACCATGCTTGAGTTTATTGGCATTGTCGTCTGGGGACTTAGAGAAGCGCTGGCTGTATCGGCTCAGGCTTTACGCAGTTTTCCTGAGCCCTTGGCAAATGCGATACGTTGGGGGAAGTCGGCTGCGGCCGCACTGAGGGGGGAAGGGATTTCTGTCTCACACTCTCGTGTGGCATTCTCCTTGGGCCCCGGAGATGGCGAGAGAGTGAGACGGATAGCAGGCCCGAATCTCTGTCTCCCTCTCTCGTGTGGAGTTCTCCCCGCTATGGAAATGAAAGCGGGGAGATGGCGGGAGAGGGAGACGGCCGTAAAAATCCAAAAGGATGTATACTCTGTTTATATCCATCCGTATGAATGGAAAGGAATAATAAATAAGAATATATTTTCAATTTCACTGAGAGTGTCAAATGTGTCTGCCATTTTTTTTCCTTTATCCATCAAATGCGAACCAAAAAATTGTTATAATTATTATCACTTTATGATTATACAAATTTTTGATGATGACAAAAAATTTCTCTCTTGCGAGTTTAGAAAAAATGTTTTTAAATTATTAATGTTTCTTTTTTTTTAATTATTAGAGAATCCTGAATTGTACTCGTAAAACTTAATTTGGTAAAAAAAACTGTCCACTTGCATATTGACGTTTCTTGGTTTTTTTTGTCTTGCAGGGTCTGTCACCAAAAGAACTTTATGAAACCGTGCAACACGGTCTTATTTGTCATATGAGAGGAGGCAACACATGCTCAAACGTTGGTAGTCACGGCTGGATCTTTCTTTTTTCTTACGTACTATTTGCAATAGCTACAGCCCATTTTTTGGCCATGTGCGAAAGTGCGGTATTCACTGTCGCAGCAATGACGGTATCTCTTCCACTTTCTGGTATTTCGTGGAGTATCTACAAGATGGATGTTGGATCTAATGGTAGTAAGTGTTGTAAAAAAAAATGAAATATAATCTTAATTTATTTTTCTAGAAGTTTCCATAAAATTAAACTTTTAGTTAGGAATATATGAGAAAAATATGAATTTCATAACTAAAAAAAAATTATCTAGATATTTAGATAAAATATTATTTAGATACCTAGGTAACTCAATAAATTATCTAATTATATCTAGATATAATTAGATAATTTATTGAGTGTATATTGAGTTATATCTAGATATAATTAGATAATTAATTTAATTATCTGAATAATTACATGACTTGAAAAAATTATCTAGATTTTTTTATTCACTTTTTCAAAATAGCAATTCATTTTTTTTTTGCTCATTCTTGCAATTCTTGTCACGAAATAGGCACAATTTCATGGTCACCCGGAGTAACTGGTGAACTCATCTGCGCCCTTCTCGGTCTTCCGGTCGTCCTCCTAGGTCTCGGCCTGCTGATAAGGTCTCACTTCCGGGATACTCAACCAGCTTATCAGAATATTCCTCCTCCAGAGGTTCATCGCGACACTTGCCACAGATGAATTTTTCTAAAAAAACCAACAAATCGAAGCCACTGTGCAGCACGGAGTCAATCGACTAGAGTAAGTGTAACTGAGAATAAAATTCGAAACAAAGACACACGTTAAATGAAAACAAATAAAAACTAAAAATAAAAATAAAAAATTCTCACTGTTTACGATCATGCAAAACAAAAATTAGCCAGATGCCAAAAAAAAGGAAAAGAAAAAATACAACGTCACTTGTTTTCTAACTTGTAATATTGTGAAAGTGAATGTCCATCGAGCCATCAGTTATTGCCAATTTATATTTTATTTTGATAATAACGAAAAATAACATTTTATATTTTCCAATGATGGTCAAAATGCAGCGTTTACTATACTACTTTACTATGATACTGAAGAACTACTACGATAGACGTATGCCAATGAAAGTAGATTTATATATAGACAGCATTTTTTACGAGGAGCTACAAATCTGTAAAAAAGGATGAATTTTTTTTTTGCAAACAAATAGAACCGTTGAGAAGCACAAGAAAAGTCAAATTAAGATTGCAAATAAAAATGGAGACCCCCGTTTTTGTTTGCATATGGAAAAGAAGAATTGATTACAATTTTTTAATAGATAATTTATAGTTAGATAAATGTTGAAAATTTTGTTATAAATTATTTTTACCATTCTCTATAAAAATTATTAGTATAGAATTATTTTCTTTGCTGAAAAATAAATACTAGAGAGCAAGAAATTATTTGAATGTCGAAATATCAACGCAATTTTTTGTAATATTGTGTTTTTTTTTTTAATTTTTGATTATTCTGATGCTCCTCGTGCACAGGGTCGTACGGCCCGATAGATAAGCGTAACTTATATTTGCCAAAGATTAACAAAAAAACTTCGGTATTCATTGCTGTGATTTAAAAAAAAATCTTTCAGTATTACGTCAAGATTAGATAGTCATACTTAAGTTTTTACCTCATGGTTGCGCGCACGTGCATCGGATCCTAGTTATGACATAGATATAAAGTTATTGTCACTGGGATTCGCAGAGGTTATCATTCATCAATTTCAGTATTACAACATTCGCGTTATGATATACGAGCACATAACGATAACATGTGTGTAAATGAGTGAAATAATATGTATTTTGTGAATTTTTAGCACGAACGAATCGCGCATAAATGAACAGTGACGCGAATTACTGTTTCATCCACAATAATTGTATAATTCCCACTCAAGCACAAAATTATTATTTTTTCAAAATATATTTAACCCCCCTTAAAATTATCGAAGATAATTTTCTCAAAATTAATTTTATTATTACCTTCTGTGAGTATTTGTCAATTAACAATGTATACTTTTGTCGATTTAAAATATTGTTGTCAATTTAAAAAAATTAATTTATCCATAAATTGTTAGATTATTGAGATATTTAATAATTATTGAATTACTGTTAATCGCAAAATAGGATCAAACGGATAGATGTGCAGTATATTACGAGTGAATGATATTATATCTTGTATTATTCGTGCCAAAGTAATTATTCTATTTTTCGGTTCCGAACCGAATGAATAAATAGCGAAAAGAAAAGTTTCCTGGCTTCCAACAAAAAATTCTGCTTTTTTAAAAGTTTTTATCTAAGATGTGTCGATATGCAATTAACGACAATTGAAACACGCAAGTAATTAACTAAGTAAATGTTAAAGATCAAGCAGTAAGAGATAATTATTACACGTTGGAAATTGCATCAATCATGTATTTTATTGAGAAGTCGTACGTCCACATTTTTATAATGACAGGTGTATAATGAAAAAAAAAAAACAAACTGTTAAAGAATAAATAATGCAACGGAAAACAATAAACCATTAATAAATCCGCAAACAAAAAGCAAATACAATAAAATTTTGCGCATATTATAATAGATATTGATAATAATAACGGTTAATTAATTAACGTCCGAAATAAATACAAAAAATACAACTGATCGCTGTTTGTAGTCGCAGATGCTATTTTTTATTCACTCAGTGACCTAGGAACGTGTTATACTTGGATCGTGCAGAATGTATTAACGGAAGATGGCACAGATTTTCTTTTCAATTTATAAAAACGACAAAATACTACAAGAATGGAAAAAAAATGAAAAAAAAAATAGAGGCCAGCTTAAGAAATTGAACACTGTTCTAATTAAACAACTAAGATAGTTCTTTCCAGTTTTTCATCCAAAAAACATGAACAAAACAAAAATTCGAGAGGAAAGTTGAAAAATTAAAAGAAAATTTAATATTGGAACTATCTCCAAATTTTCCATTTTCTTTGCCATCTTCGGTTGATACTCAAATTTAAAAAAAACAAACATACGGTGATTAGCCTGACAGAGATGTTATATTCTTGGAAAAAGCATTATTGTTGATAAAAAAAAGAAAATAAGCAAACAGATTCCTACCACGCAGTGCCAGTCTCTAGGCATTAAAAAGATAAAATTTCACAAAAAGAGTACTTCCAAATTCTTCAACTTCTGTCTCAAAAATGAAAAATAGCCAATATTTTTTATAAACCCTTCGAATACAAAGCTTCGTGAAAAAAAAATGAAAAATTTCGTCTCTACCGTTGAGGATGATAAACACTGTACTTCCGTTATCAGCCTCGTTCCTATGCCACTGTTTCGCGTCGTTTCGGCATGACAATTCCACGAATAAGGAAAAAAAAATGTGTCAATTTGGTGAAACTATATTGCGGTTAGCTGCATCATATGCATTAGCATCGACTTAATGCGCGTCCATTGAATCGCTATATGGCTTTTATATGGCTGAAAATATAAAATATATACTCACATATATTATATTACTGAAAATGGCCCTGGTGAAGATATTCCTCTAAGAAATTATGAACATTTTTCTAAAGACATGTAAACATTTTCCAAAGCCATCTGAAATGCTCTGAGAGGAGAAAATATTCGCAGAAAAGTTAGAAAAAAGTGAAAGTTATCTGTAAATCTAAAAATGTCTAATTTGTTTCGAAAAATCTTATTTTCTTAGCCAATTGCTCTTAAAGTAAATAAATAATGCATTTTGAAAGGATAAAAGGCCGAAAAAAACGTAACAATTTAGAGAAATGCCGGTTTAAGAAATCATAAAAATCGACGACTTTTTTTTATTTTCCTTAAAGAAAAAGTGTCAGAGAAATATTTTCACCAGGCGAAAATTTGCCACACATAATGGCGGCGGTGCTCCAAAACGTCCGCAGCAATCATGACCGTTAGATGTCGCGTGATAGAGTTTCAAAAAAATTCTGCTCAACTGGAAAATTCATAATCGATCGAAAGTCAGTGTTTTCTGGTGCGATTTGTAGCAGTGAGTCTGGTGCTAGCGCATAAAATCATCGTACCCATGTAAAAATAAATAATGGCTGCTTACAAGCGTCCGAAAAAATGAATGAAAAGCTCATTTTCGATGTATCATTAATAACTACTAAACTATACGCAAATCCGTTCCAGATCCAATGCAATTCCTAAGTGAAATGTTGTTAACAATTGTGAAGCAAAAGTTATCCGTGCAAAAAATATAAACGAATGTAATTCGGGAATCCGATCGGCCCGACTAATCGTATTAGATGTAAAAGGGCTTTGCAGGGAAAGGTATGACTAAATTATTATTAGACTCATTCGTATAATTGTTGAACTGTTGTAAAAAACAACCTAGAAAATAAACGAATATATATATATACATATATATTAATAAGAATTGAAAAAATCGCTTTGCAACATTTATTCGATAGATTTAAAAATCTCGAACGAATATTGCGGTTCGATTTATCGTTGGTATATAATATAATTATTCTATAAAATTAAACGTAGTTATCGTGTTGATCGTAATTTTTCGTAGGTGAATGCGTGGATATATTAATTAGTTGCGATGTGATTGAGCGATACGAACGATTGTACTGTAGATGAAGAATAAATGCTATTTAGTATTATCATTATTTTTATCAGCGATATCGATTTATATATATATTGTCGTAACGGTACTGGATGTCTTCCCGTTAAAACACATTTTTGTATAGTTATCCATTTTATTGGTAGTAATTTAGTCGATAAAATTAGGCTTCGAGTCACCATCGTTGTATGATAATAGCTTTTTGCGCAAAGAATGTTTAAGCAGAAATAATGTATTGATTTTTTTTTGTTCACTGGCCCCGGAAAATGTCGCAAAATACTACGAAAATTGTAAAAATTATCGGTAGCATAAAAATACTATTTTAAAAATTCTTTATTGTTAATTCAATTTTATGTAATAAGAATAATTTCAAGAAATTAATTAACTGAATTATCTGCTTTTTTTAGAATTTTCGTTTTTTATTTATATCTATGTGACATTATGGGCCAATTTTTTTTTGTAACACGTGCATGAACAGCGGTGCGTTTCATGGCAGTTTTGCGGGCCGAAAGTGGCTAGTTTCATAGCAGTGTTGAGACGATAGGTTGGCGCATGTGCAGTTGGCGACTCCTTCACTTTCGAACCTGCTGTTTCACTTTCGACCCTAGGGTGGAAAGTTGGTAACCTCACTTTTCACTGTTCGTCCCGCAAAACTATCATTCAAAGCACCACTATTCATGCACTTGTTACAAAGAGTATGGTGTGCAACAAGGGCCGAAAGTTGGCGATTGCGACGAGCGTGAGGTTGCCGCCCGAGCGAAGCGAGGGCTTCAATCACACGAGTCGCAAACGCCAACTTTCGGCCCTTGTTGCACAATATACTATTTAAATGAACTTATCTTTTTATGGCGCATGCGCAAAATGTAGGCGCTCAACGCTGCTTTTATCGATAACTCTGCATGCAAACTTGCGAAACTTCATTTATCGATTAAAATATTTAAAAACAACGTTTTGATTATTGAAGTTTCAATATGAAATATTTTTTAAAACCGTTTAGAATTACAATTACAATTATTTTTTAAAGCAAAACTATACGCGGCGCATAATTATCCTGCAGCCTTTGGCTCAGAGTTATGATAGTACTTTTAAAAAATAATAGCAATTTCAATGTTTCGACAGTCACAATTTAATGTTGTCTAACAAAAGGAAATAGTGATGAACGCGCCGTCTTTGCCGATTAATGGACTTTATGAGTGTGCTCAATATACATATACATATTATTCAGTAACGTTGTACCCGAATTGTATATGGCATTAATATATACTTATATAAAAAGACAAAAATTGATATGTAGAGTATTTTACTTCCGGTCTTTTAGGAGGCGACATTAATTTAACAGTTTACGAAATTTATTTATTTATTTTCCATATTGTTTAAGGTCCCAACAATTTGTTCCTAAAAGTTTTGATTTTCAGTTGTAATAAGTTTACTTATTTATTAATTTATATTTTTCTTGAATTTCCATTTTGGTTCTATATTGCTACTTTATTTCAAACCAATTCTGGGGCACGGCAAAGGAAATGCAGCCGGCTTAATAACTTCCAAATTAGCAGATTTATTTAACATTATTAGATCATTTTTCACATTATTAGCTCACCCGCATCACACACATCCATCACGTTCTTTCACACAAAATATACAAAAATAATTGAACAAATATTCATTGGCCATTCGCACTACAAAAATATTTAAAAAATAATGCTCTCTCATCCATTAAACATACCATCTAAAACAAAATATAAAAATAAATAGTTTCTGTTGCGCCCTCTTTTACTCATTGGCTACTTTGGCTATTATTTTGTGAAACGTATTCGTCATATAATGACAAAAGGCAATCGGGTCCGATGGCGGGAGCGGCGTTATGCGGTCGAACCCAAACGGTTGGTGTACAGTCCCGAAATATAGTGTCCGAGAGCGGTCAATCCGTCGCTCGAAGATGGGTGCCAGAAAAGAAAAGAAGATTGCAGTCGCCCGACGTCCTAATTGAGGGATTGAGCGCTATATTACGATTTTTACAGGGACGTGCGGACAAAATTTACCTCGTTGATCACTCGGACACATGCATCACCAGAACAAAATATATATTAGGGTGTGTCAAAAAACAATTTTCATTTTTTTTATTTATTTTTTTACTGCAAAAGTATGTATTCTGACCTTAATATCCACCTTCTATACGGAATACGCGACTTAATTTTTTTATAATTTTTTTTATTCGACATTTGTTGAAAAACGAAGATCGCGATTGAGACACCTGTAAATATTAACAGTAAGAAGCAGAAATTGAAAAAAAAAATGTCCTAATGAAAAGAATTAAAAAAAAAATCTTTACTACCAAAGTATGCATCTCCTATACGAAATTCGAGGCTAGATTTTTTTATGTTTTTTTTGTTCGGAATTTGTTGAAAAAAAAAGATCGTGTTTGAACCACGTCTACATATTATTTGTCAGCGAATTCTTTTACCGTACTCAATTGCTAGGTCAACCCGTCGGGTTTAAGCCATGAAGACCCAAAAGAAGTGCGATAATAAGCAGTAAACCGAGCAATAATAACTTTTTCTCAATTTCTGCTTTTTACTGCCTAGTATCACACTTTTTTTTTGGGTCTTCATGGCTTAAACTCGAAGGCTTGGCCTAATAATTGACGGTGCCAAAAGAATACGCTGCCAAATAATATTTAGAGGTGTCTCAATCGCGATCTTTGTTTTTCAACAAATGTCGAATTAAAAAAATTATAAAAAAATTAAGTCGCGTATTCCGTATAGAAGGGCGATGTTAAGGTCAGAATACATACTTTTGCAGTAAAAAATAAATTTAGAAAATAAAAAATAAATTTTCACACACCCTAATATATATATATCGATAAAAACATAGGCAGAAACAACATGGCCAATCGATTTCGGTGACCGTTATCGGGCGAATGAGGAACCCCATATCAAATTCACGGGTTTAAACCCAAAAAGTGGGAGAGCGATCGAAGAGCGCCTCGCGGATCACTAACAGATTGACCATGATATTGATTTTAACCGATATTCGGTACGATCGGTATTGGTATCGCCTATCGGTATATCATCTTCTGAGAGAGAGAGAGAGAGAGAGAGAGAGAGAGAGAGAGAGAGATCACGAACCATGCAAGGAGCGGCTCATTACACAGTTTTTCTTTCCGGGAATTTTTTCCTGGGTTTTTCTTTCGGGGTTTCCAAAATTTTACTCGAAAACTCATTAGTCATTTACGAAGAAACGATTAGGTGAAAATATAGGTGAAGAACGAAGAAATGGGTATTCCCAAATTTTTATTACCATATTCCATTTCAACCAATAATCCCTGTATTTACTTGAAAACACGATAGTTCAATTCAATGTAATGTACCCTATTTATTGCAGGTGCCCTTTTCGCAACGTTGAACCCCTTACGGCTGGCTAAACCCTTAATTGCCCTTCCGTACTTGGGTCAACGGTTATATACGTGTGTTATTGTTTACCAGTAAGCTTCCTTCAAGATACATTTAGTAATAAAGAATTCGAGTTTCTGATTGCTTCTTTTGGTTTACAAGTGCCAACGAATCACGTGACGTTCTCTCCAACGTCAAAATGCATAAATACCAGAGGAACCCTTCAGATTTTAACATTCGAGAGTGTGACTTCAGTCGGGAGTGTTGCTGAAATTTTCTTGTCGTTCATTTTGGTGCTGAGACAGAAAATGGAGGATCTCAAGTTTTGCTGCAATCCGTTCAATCAACGAAATCACAATCCTGAGACATGGCGAATACTTCCCATTACCGAATCTCTGCGTGAACAATTTCACCTCTATTATGAGAACGAGACGCATGTTTGCATCTCCTGCATACGCCAATTGTACAGTACTGTGGCAAGTGTAACATTCAACAAGATGCTAGTCAACAATTCGCTACTCAACGATTCGCTAGTCAACGATTCGCTAGTCAACGATTCGCTAGTCAACGATACGCTACTCAACGATTCGTCATCTGTAAGTATATTTTTTACTCGGAAATTCGGTGTGCATGATTTTTTCATTGAAACTTGAGCTTGTTAAAAAAATTTCATTTTTTTAAATCGAGTTAAACTTTACACATTGTTCTTTAGTAATTATTTTTCTCAACTCTACGAGGATGTGTGTTGATAAATTTTGTCAATTTCTGTTATTCTTTTTTTAAATAAGGATACAAAGTTGAACTTTGCACATTGCTTCATCATTAATTTTCATCTTTCGCAACGCCGCCTCTATGAAGAAGTTTCTTTATTTTATTTATCGCTTCCTTATAGAGGAAGCTTTGCGAAAGATGAAAATTATTGACAAAGCAATGTGCAAAGTTCAACTTTGCATCCTTATTTTAAATAGAAATTAAAGAAGTACGAAAACAAAAATTTTTATAAATTCAAAATTCTATAAAATCTAAACCGTCTTATGTATAATTCGCGTAAATTCAATATCGATCGTCATTTTTCATTGCTTTATTCGTCAAAAACTGTTTAAGCTCATTATCTAAAAAATTGTAGCAGCTAGTGAACACACCGAGAATTTTTGAAAAATTCAATGTCTTATAAAATCACTTCACCAATCTTCACCAAATTCGATATCTACTACAACTGGATGTTAATGTTACCTTGCATTAGATTTGAGTAGGTTTGGTTAAACTTCATTTGAATACGAACGAAAATAACATTTTTTTCGAAAATTCAAGATTTTATAAAATCTTAACCGCTTTATTTCGGATTTCGCTCAAATTCAATACCGACCTTCATTTTTCATTTCTCTATTTGTCCAAAACTATTTAGCTCATTAGCTGAAAAATTGCGGAAGCCAGAGAACATACAGCGGGATTTATACACCGTTCGGACCACCTTTTACCATGACCGTCGTCGATGTAGTTGATATTTTTTAAATCATTCACCCCAATGAATGGAGCTCGCTCCATTTTTTTCAAAATTTTCATTGCATATTTCGCGCACTTGTGAATTTCTACAAATTGCTCTAAAAATTGCGTTTAAAATCTTTCGAATGCACGTATCTTCTTGGATATAAGCCGTATCGTAAAAAAACCTACATAAAAGTTTTTCATTTTGAAGTATACTTTTGTGTCAATGTATTTAAAAAATTCTTTAACTCCTCCGAAGCATTGATTTTTCATTAATAAAGATGAAAATCCATTTTTCAATAACTTGGACATTTTTATTTTTTCCGAAAAAAATCTCTAACATACCACTCATAAAGACGAACATTTTAAGCCTAGACGGGAAGTGGGACAATCCTTTTTTTCGAATTTGTATAAGAGATTAAAAGATAAATAAAAAATGAAAACTCTCATAAAAAATCAGAAAAAATTGTGTTACTGCCGTCTTTTAGTTCTAAAGTGGGACAATTTTTTTCCGATTTTTTAATGAGAGTTTTCGTTTTTTATTTATCTTTAAAACACTCATAAAAATTCGAAAAAAGAATTGTCCCACTTCCCGTCTAGGATTAAAATGTTTGTCTTCATGAGCAGTATTTTAGAGTTTTTTTCGGAAAAAATTAAAACAAGTCCAAGTTTTTGAAATATCGATTTTTATGTTTATTAATTAAAAATCAATGCTTCGGAGGGGTTGAAGAATTTTTAAAATAAATTTGCATAAAAGTATACTTCAAAATGAAAAGCTTTTATATACGTTTTCTTACGATACGACTTACATCCAAGAAGATACATGCATTCGAAAGTTTTTAAACCCAATTATTCGAGCAATATTTATAAATTCACAAGTGCGCGAATTATGCGATGAATCATTTGAAAAAAAATTGAGCATGCTCCGTCCATTCGGGTGAATGACTATAAAAATAATCAACTATATCAACGACGGTCGTGATAAAAGGTGGTCCGCTCGGTGTATAATGCCCCACAGACATTTTTCAAAAAATTGAAAAGCTTATAAAATTTGAATTTGTATTTCAATTTTTTTCGAAAATGCATACACTTGATTGTTAAAGCCGATTTCGAGATACAGCGGTTTGAATTTTGCAAGCGTGCCACACACACACACACACACACACATATATATCCATACACACATACACACTAGGGTGTGTCAAAAATTCTTTTTCATTTTTAAAATTTATTTTTTTACTGCAAAAGTATGTATCCTGTCCTTACGGTAGTCCTGTCGCTTAGAGTACATTTTGCATAAATTCGAGAAAAATGAGAGAGAATTGCAAACACTTCTTGATGGTATAACAATTCTAGAATAGAATAGAAGTGCTAGAATAGAATAGAAAATAGTCTTAGTTCAGAAAAATTTGACAAATTCCTAAAAATCTGAAAAAATTCTAAAAAATCTGAGTTCACATAAATAAACGTTTGACCAATCACTTGTAGTAGATTAATTTTTTTCCTATTTTTTCATAATTATTTTAATTAAAAAAGCTTAAAAACTATAAGAAGAAAAATTTTCCCCACTTTGGCTATAAGCTAGAAAATTGTGATATTCAACAAAGTATTTTTCAGAATTTTTTCAGATTTTTAAATTAGGGAATTCGATATGGCATTTTAAAAAAATATGCAAAAAAATATGCAAAAAAAAAATACAAAAATAAAATCTGGTGCGTTTGAGGGTCTATCCAATCCTACAAAAAATTACGAGCCAAATCAAGGAGGTCGAGGGTCAGACCCAGGTCGAATCGGGATGGAATGCTTCACATAATTTTGCAGTAAAAAAAATTAATAAAAAAACTTTAAAAATTTTTTTGACACACCCTAATACACACATACATACATACATCCGGACATTTTTTTCGCGACGTTTTGGACCATGAAACAAAGCTTCCACTATGAGGAAGCAAAATTAGTGAAAAATGAATTTGAAGAAAAATGTGCGTCGTCAATGATTTAGAAAGTTTAACATTTTATAAAATCTTGTGGTATTATTATATTTTAATGACAAATGTAGTAAACAATGAAAACTCAATCGTCAACTACTGAGTCAAATGTTTTTAATGTTTGTTCACGTCATTCTCAAGTTGTAGTTTTTGTATTTTGCAAGCCATGAAAATTAAAATGTTGATTAAAATCATAACATTTTTCATAACATTCGAATGCTTCTATCGATTTTTACTAATTTTTATGTAGATTATGTTTCAACATAATTACATATGTCTTCAAAGTTTAAGCTCAAGTGTTCTTTTCATTCTCGAGATACAAATTCATCAACATACATTTTTTTATTTTATAACGAGCGCAAATAAATATTTAAAGAAAAAAAATTCAAATATTTATAATTTATGATTTTTTCTAATCCACAGGAAGAAATCCAAGAAAGTGCTCTTTCCAACGACGATTCATTGGAAAAAAATGAGACGTGTGAAGTAAACGAAGTAGATGAAGTTTGCGAGTATGTCACTGTTGAAGATCATCATTTTGCTCACCAATGTAAGTTGATTTTCATAATGTTATACAATTTCATGCAAGCTATTTTCTGCAACAAAGTATGATATAAATGTCATTTTTTTTTCAGTTGCCAAAGAGCAGCAGACTGATCTTAGAACTACGCATCAAGAAGCTGAAGATGTTTCTGAAGATGTCGAGATTTCGGAAAGCGAAGAAAATTCGCCCCCTGAAAATACCACCCCAATTACGGAATCAAGGAATTATGAAGAAGCTGAAGATGTTTCTGAAGATATCGAGATTTCGGAAAGCGAAGAAAATTCGCCCCCTGAAAATACCACCCCAATTACGGAATCACGGAATTATGGAAAAGTTGAAGATGTTTCTGCATATATCGAGATTTTGGAAAGCGAAGAAAATTCGCCCCCTGAAAATACCACCCCAATTATGAACTCATGGAGTTATGGAGAAGTTCAAGATGTTGCTGAATATGTCGAGATTTCGACTACCGAAGAAAATTCGCCCCCTGAAAATACCACCCCAATTGCGGAATCATGGAATTATGGAGAAGCTCAAGATGTTCCTGAATGTATCGAGATTTCGGAAAGCGAAGAAAATTCGCCCCCTGAAAACACCACCCCAATTACGGAATCATGGAATTATGGAGAAGCTCAAGATGTTGTTGAATATATCGAGATTTCGACAAGCGAAGAAAATTCGCCCATTGAAAATACCACCCCAAATACGGAATCATGGAATTATGGAGAAGCTGAAGATGTTTCTGAAGATATGGAGGAGACTTCGGAAAGCGAAGAAAATTCGCCCCCTGAAAATACCACCCCAATTACGGAATCGTGGAATTATGGAGAAGCTCAAGATGTTTCTGAAGATATGGAGGAGACTTCGGAAAGCGAAGATAATTCGCCCCCTGAAAATACCACCCCAATTGCGGAATCATGGAATTATGGAGAAGCTCAAGATGTTCCTGAATGTATCGAGATTTCGGAAAGCGAAGAAAATTCGCCCCCTGAAAACACCACCCCAATTACGGAATCATGGAATTATGGAGAAGCTCAAGATGTTGTTGAATATATCGAGATTTCGACAAGCGAAGAAAATTCGCCCATTGAAAATACCACCCCAAATACGGAATCATGGAATTATGGAGAAGCTGAAGATGTTTCTGAAGATATGGAGGAGACTTCGGAAAGCGAAGAAAATTCGCCCCCTGAAAATACCACCCCAATTACGGAATCGTGGAATTATGGAGAAGCTCAAGATGTTTCTGAAGATATGGAGGAGACTTCGGAAAGCGAAGATAATTCGCCCCCTGAAAATACCACCCCAATTACGGAATCATGGAATTATCGAGAAGCTCAAGATGTTTCTAAATATATCGAGATTTCGGAAAGCGAAGAAAATTCGCCCCCTGAAAATACCACCCCAATTACGGAATCATGGAATTATGGAGAAACTGAAGAAGATGTTTCTGAAGATATGGAGGAGACTTGGGAAAGCGAAGAAAATTCGTCCCCTGAAAATACCACCCCAATTACGGAATCATGGAATTATGGAGAAGCTGAAGATGTTTCTGAAGATATGGAGACTTCGGAAAGCGAATAAAATTCGTCCCCTGAAAATACCACCCAATTTTGGGAATCGACAGAAAATTATACAAGTTGGTATAATTCAGAATAAGAGAGATTCGAACACCAACTTTTATCATATAATGTAAACCGTTACTGTAATTGTAATTTTTATCTTGAATAAACAAATTCACATCATAATTTTGTACGTATTATTTACCAATAGCATAGTAGTATCAAGGATAGGCAAAAAAAGGAATTCAAGATTATTAAAAAAAAAGAACAATTATAAAAATTATTACTTGAATTACAGTATTTTGAAATTATTAAATGCCTCTTGATGAAAATTAAATATTAGGAACGTTAAAATGCATATAAAGATAATAAAAGAGTGGTACATTAATTTACAATATAATCCAATGTTATTAAATAGAATAATATCTTGAATATTTTCGTCAGGAAATTAATGAAAATTAGAATTCGAAGCTATGGAATTAATTTTCACTTAAACAGTTTCTTTTAATTGTAAAATTTATCATGTGATTATAATTTAAGGGCGCCAAGCTTAGCAGTTTGATGTTCTTTTCCGATTCACTGAGACATTTTGGTTCCATCAATATCGTAGTCCTCGTATCGAACGGTAAGGTAAATGTCCCCATTCCCGTACCCTATAAGGCCAACCAGACAACTGTATGGCTTTTCTCGTTGCGACGAATGTAAATTTGGAGATTTTTTTTGCACCACTGTAAAATTCAGTTAATTCTCTTTCTAAAAATGGGTTATTCAATCGATTCCGCCAATTATTTCGCCAGATAGAGGCTGATTAATTCATGCTTATTAGTGTCCCCTCTGCCGACACAGCTGTGCCCAATCCCGACCAGCGATGACCCCACTTTCGACCACTAGGGAAATGGAGATTCCGAAGAATAATATAATTTAAAAAAAATAAATAAACATGATCCGGGATTGTACTATTAATATTTTTATTGCATAATTATAAAAAAACTTCGTTTTTCGGAACTTATGTTACATTTCCGTCTCCACATACACTTTTTTTTTGCGATGCTGTAAAAATTGAGATATTTCAAAATTTTGATCAGTGAGGGAAAAAAGTCCTTTCGCAGCGATGCTGTAAGAATTGAATTATATCAATCTTTTTTATCACTGAGAAAGTAAACCTTGTAATAAAGACATTTTTTTGACTGCCTAAATAACGTTTACGGTAATGGGGGCAACCAGGCATTTCGTTGTGCCTAACTTCGACCACCGTAAAAAAAATGAAAAATAAATTATTTATAACTTTTTTTTTTGCTGGATCAGTAATTGAACTCATAATCTATCGTTTGCACTAAAAATTATTCGATTTGTACAAATTCCGGATGCAGTACGGACTATTGAAGCGGTCAACGCAACTTAACCTCACTGTTAAGAATACGATGGGGTCGCGACAAGCGTTTGGAAATACGAACAAAACTTGGATTATGTTATTGTATTTACTCTTTCCGTTGCAATACTCTCACGCATAGGGTCCTCGGAATATTGTACTATGCTCAATTGTTGTTATTTTTGCGCAGCACTCGTGTAAATAATTATTTCCGTCGAAGTGGTCGGCAGAGGGAGCATGGACGGGAATGGGGACATTTACCTTAGCCAGCCACTCGAAGTTCAGTTTCGAGGCAATACGTTGACTGTAGTTGGACGTGAAGACACCGAAAACAACACCCGGTGCCATTGATCGTTCTGGCTTCTCATAGTCTCCCAAGCTTTTAGCCAATTGGACTGAACGGTCGACCAGCTCTTGGCCAATTTTATAGCCCTGATAATTTGGGTCCACACCAATGTAGAAAATTTCCATTGCCGCGTTCGTGTCAAATCTTTCAAACATATCAACCCTCGACTCGACCTTAAAGTTAAAATTTCATTAAAAACAAAATTAATTATAGTCATTATTTTTGAAATTTAATAAAACGGAGCAGTAAAAAACTAATTTGTTTTACGACAATTCAAATAAAATAAAAAGTTCATTGTATATAATTGTCGTATGGAAACAAGCGAAATTGGTAGAAGAAATGACCGAGTTTAAACTATGCACATGTCAAGGCACTTGACCGTCCCATTGTAGTTATTACTTCAGAATGTTAGGACTTACGTCATCCAGAAAATTAATCAAAGCCAAACTAGCTCGCGGTTTAACATGATTCTTGACTACTTCCACCAGTGGATCCACTTGGTCGTTTCCGAGAGGTACCTGCAACAATTAATCCGTCCTTAAAATTTTCATTTATTTAAAAAAATCAATTGTGAAAAACTACTTAAACACATTTCTTATTTAAATTCGAATTCGGTTGAAGAAACTAGTTTATAGATTTGTGCGACTAAAAAAAAATATTCATGACTCTCGTTTCAATGGTGAACATTTATTTTGGAGTACGACTTTCCACTTGTTTTTATTTTTTTTATTATACTCCAGTCTTTAATTCACCTTCACAAGAAATTCGTCGTTCATTGCATTACTGATTTATGAAGCATATCGCCAGACTTTATCTTTTGATTAACGAACAAAAGAATGCCAAGATAAAAGATGTGTTGAGGTACGACTCGTCTGCTGAAATTTCGATATTTCGTGAATATTAATGCATAAATTAGTGCATAAACTTACGTGCAACTTGTTAAACGATGCTCCAACTACTTCACCAATTTTTACGTCTACCGCAATTACAGTATTGCCGTCTTTAATCACTTCATTGAACACTAGTTTCATTGCCTCTACCGCACCTTCTTCCTCATAAATGCCAACCCCCAAGGCAAAATTTTCTTGTACCATGGATTTTTGTTGCACATTCAATACCGCTTCAATTTTATCCATCGGCAAAATCATGTATTCGATCGGACCATTAGGCCCCGGACTAAGACGACTGAACATCGCCGATTTTCTGATAAATCTGTAATTATTCATTCCATCTTCAAAAACTGCATTTGTCACTTTGAAAATAGGTAAAAACAAAAATGTATTTTCCAAATTAACAAACCAAAGACTATTTTAAAGCTGAAGGATTTTGAGACAGCTTTATTTTATTTTACTAATTATCTTTGTCTAAATAAAGCTAACACTCGGCGCGGCCCGGGTCAATGGCTGCCGAGGCTCTATACTCTGTTTGTCAACTTAATCATTTAGGGCGCCAATTAGTTTTTAAGCTCTAATAACTTGTCTAGCAACGGTTAGCTCTATAGAGATGGACATCCACGGGGAGGGTAATGGAAAGACCCAAGGAAATAAAGCGCAGAATCAGAAGAGAGATTCGTTCGAAGCGTGAAATATAAATAATTGTACTCACTTGATTTTCCAACTCGAAATTTTGTTTATTATTTGTCAAGGTTCCTCTTTATATCTTTGTCAAAATTCCTTAACTTTTGTCTTTTTGCCTGAAGCTCGACAGTGCCAACCACCAACACTCGTCGATTACAAATTTTCCACTTTGTCACTTTGTCTCGTTATTTGTTCTCGAGGGGCTACAATAAGCGGGGACGATACCCGTCACCTCGAGCGCTGACTTCTTTTCTCGCTCGCTGCGAATCGTGAAGTAAATAGATCCCGCTCGATGTGGCCCTTCGACGTACTCGTGGGAAAATCGATATTTTGACGCGTGCGCTGTCTTCTGTTCCTTCGTCAAGGCGGAACGCGTGGCGCTGGTGTGATCTTTTTGAACCGAAGTTTTGACGATTCTCGATGCTACTATCTTTGACAAATCTCAATCATAATTAACAATAGTCGCAGAATCATACAGTTTTATACATTGTACTCTATTAAGATATTGTTTTAATGCGCAATTAGCCCTCGAGGTGAGAGTCTGGCGTGTGACGTCGAGGAAAGACTTATAAATATAAATTCTCCTGTCACACTCTTCCCTCCCAGACCTTGACGTCACAGGCAAGACATTGGCATTGGTTGGTGGCCGCAATTGTGGCATTGTAAATCGCGGAATTTATAGTTCACGCCGGAACAAACCTCTCCGAGTACAATATGGTTCAACGTTACGATTCTGCACTTTAAGGTAGGTTAAGGAATAATTGGGTTGACACAAAGATATGATAACGGGTGTATTTGCCGGTGAAAATAAGGCCTAAAATAGTAATGTCGCCAAGAAAACGATATGGCGTATTGATAATTAATTGATCGTAGTTAAGTTAATCTTGGCAAGACGTTTATCGGGTTGTGATTTTACATGGCACTCTACTTTATGTCTTAATTCGTCAAATTGAGCTATTCTTTTTACCCAGTTATTTACCAGATCGTCAGTAATTATTTGACTTTTGTCCATGGGGTGCTTTCGCGGGCTCACCTTCGCTTCCCGCGCGTAGTTCAAATAGAAAGGTGAAACTCTATTGCCAGAATGTGGTACGGTATTGTAAGCGAGTTGGAGTTTTGACAATTTCCGATCCCATTCAACCGGAGAGTCCTTTATGAACGCTGCGATCGTATGTTTCGATGTCCTGTTGACGCGTTCTACCAGATTTGCTTGCGGTTGTGCTAGCGGCGTGGTGATATGGTTAATTTTCTTCGCAGTTAGGAGTGCTCGAACATCTTTGTTGATGTACTCTGTACCATTGTCTGTGATTATCAATTCCGGGATGATCCCCCATTTGTCGAATATCGTATCTAAAATACCAACTACGATTTTGCCAGTCTGATTTCGTACTGGAAACAATTCGACAAATTTGGTATAGAGGTCTTGGACCACGATTACGTACATATTACCTCTTTTTGATCGCGTCACAGGCCCAATTGTGTCGATCGATAATTGCGTCCAAGGGGCGAGGAGAGGTCTCGTCATTAATGGTCCTTTCACTGGGTGTTGATTGAATTTAACTTTTAAACAAGTATCATGCTTGGCCAGTAGTAATTTTGTCTTATGCGGTCAAAGATTGTATCTCGATCTAAGTGACCAGTCTGTGGGGTCGCATGATTTTCGCGTAGGACATCTAAGACTTCATCCGATCTTAGCACTCTTTTCCACGGATTTTCGTTGTCAATACGCAGTTTGGCATAATCTGGTCTATGGTAGTATAATTCGTCATTTTCGATTTTCCACTCTGGGAATCGGGCTGGTTCTTTGGTAACGAGTTGGCGTTTTACGTCGTACCAATCCTGATCACTGATGTCACTCAATGCGATCCGATCATGAATTGTTCTTTCGACGATTTCCTCCCAGCCGAGAGGGTCGACGTCGACATTTTCGCGAGTGGTGAGAGTCGACAGCCTGACAATTTCTTCTCTAGGATCACCTGAGATTGTCGGTTGCGTCAGATCTAATTCTTCATCTGTCCATTCCAAGTCGCTGGACAACTCTGTGATGACATTTAATTGAATACTCGTTTTCTGCTGTTCGGGTGGTGGTATTGCATTGGCGCATGTATCCGCTTTGTCCAATGATTTGATTTTTGCGATGTTGAGTTCGGTTCGGTTTCCCTTCTTCTTGCCCTCTGAAGCAGTGAACTGAGGGGTCGTTACTGCGGGCTGTTTTCGTTTCCCGACATTGTTGGGCAATATTTATTTGTGTGACCTTTGATTTTGCACACATGGCACACGACCTCTCGTTCTGCGTTACAGGAGCGAGTCAAATGTCCCTTATCGCCGCAATTGTAGCAGAACATTCTCGCTGGATCTGGTGTGTACCTTGACGTTTGGTCTCTCGCGAAATTAGTCGTTTTCTTGTTAGTTTTGTCAAAACGTGAGAGGTTATTTTCGATTCTCTGCTTGACGAGAGTCTTGGAGGGAGCCGACTTGGTTCCGACGCGATTGGGGTTTTGTTGTACCGCGTTTAACTTGGTTGTCTGCTCATCGTTACATTCGCTGTCGCTTGTCAAAATATCGCCATCTTCTTCTGCGTTATCTTGCAAATACTTCAACCCGGTCTTGTACTTGTCTCGCGAACTCTTTTGCAATTCCATAGATCTTTGATGTAAATAACTCCGTTCATTCAGGTAATGGAGGAGCTCGTCGTAGTTGTTGATTGGCAAGTTAAGTACTTCAAAAGCTAGGCGCGGATTAAATTTGACCAAGATGTGTTTTATTTGTTCGCGAAAAGGTGGAGGATAGTACATCATCTCAAAGATGAGGCGTGCGCGACAAGCAAATTCCGCTAACGATTCTCCCTTCTCCAGAGTCAAATCACGTACTTCTAGGAAAAGGACCCCATCATCCTTTTTGACTCCCCATTGGAATCGGAAAGCTCGTGTGAAATCCTTCCATTTTTGCCAACGATGTTTGTTTAATAAGTACCATGATCGGTAGGGACCCTCGAAAATATTCGACAAGCAAGGTACAAATAAGTTTTTCTTGATACCGCTCACATTTAGCTGATCCTCCAATATCAACAGGAATTGTTCAGGATCTTTTTCAGTCTTTGGGAAAACGATTTTCCAATTTGATACTATTCGACCGATCTTCATTGCCAAATCGAGATCTCTGTGGTACGGACTCGCAAATCGGTTAATATTGTTTCGATAATTTGTCGAAAGATAATTTTCCCTGGGCAGCGGGTTATGAAAACTGCGTGGTATTTCTTCATCGCTGTCGCTGGACTCACTGCTTCTCCAGGACAGTGCACCCCTCCTGAGTGGTTGTTCATCGCGTTTCGGTCGATTTTTCCTCTGTAACATTCGTTGGTATTCCACACTGGATACGTAGCTTTCTTCAGTTCTCCACTCACCATCAGGCGTCTTCCGTGTTACTGTTAATTTGACGTGATTTTCTAAAAGCCCACTATTTTGTCGATTGAATTGATCGGTCGATGGTTGCCGAAAATTTTGACTGTTCACATTGTCAAATTGGGGTCTTGGGTCCTCGTTGTGTCGTGAAGTGTCCCATTGGTTCGGTAATGCTTCGTTCGAGAACCGTACCTGCCGGAGTCCTGTATCAATTGAGCCCAGTGAAGATTCCCTGTATTGTCCATTCCCGTTTGATGCGTTAAATCTCGGTATATTTTCCTGGTTATTCTGTGGACAATAGGGGGCAAAAGCTTCGGGCGCTATTCCTCCTTGCGATGTGCCATTATTATTCGTCAAGTTATTTTGTTGACGAGTTCCAGTTATTCCAGACGCCTGAGGTACGCTTGGCAATACTGTGTTTGCTTCTTGGTTTTTATCAGTACCTAGTGAATTCAATTTTCCGATTAGTATGTCTAGTTTACTCTCCAGTACTCCGATACGCGTTAATCGAGTTTCGATTATCTCCAATCTTTGAGACAATTGCGATATGGTAGTTTCTACTGGCGAAAACCTTGACATTTCGCCCGGATTCGGTGTTGTTGTTCGCGATCCTCTTCCCCTGCCGAGAGGCACAAAACCACGAGTAGGCACTGAGCCCGTGGAGGATACACTGACATTATGTCTTGTCGTCTTTGTCGTGCCTATATTTTGAGTGGCCGACGAATGTCCTGCCAGCGCACCATCACCGGATGGGGGCGGCAAGTGAACCTCAGACATGTTCTTGGTTGGAACGTTTCCCTCAACAGACGAAGTAGAAGTCGTTTCGCCCACTGATATTGACGAAACTGTTTTGTCTAACAAACTTTTATTACTGACTTTTGGTTCTATTACTTTTGAACCTCTTCGAGTAACTCTTTTAGGAGGTGAAAAAAACATTGTTAGCATAATATGTCATATTATCTTTTTTTTCCGTCTTGCCAAGATTACGTTGGCAACTCTTGGGATTGCAATATTTTCTAGCCCGTTGTATAATATTATAGTTTCTTATGTAATATTATATAATTGTAATGTTTGACAATTTAGTTTTCAACGAAATTCGTGATTATGCCGATAATCGTCTAAACAAATTACGACCAAATTATGTTGGTTAATAACAAAATAACTATAAATAAATAAGTAACAATTTCACATTCAAAGTATACAGAAATATAGACAACAGAAAAGTAATGCAATAACGTTACACGTAGAATAATAAGTATAGTAACTAAAGCGTAAACACAATAATACAATATAAAGTCGAGTAGAGTGAAGAATAATGAGAGAAATAGAAAGATAGTAAGGCCGTGAACGCTTGCCCGTTGAGCGTTCGATTGTGTTTATGTTTACATCGGCCGGCGTTCGGCAAGTCGGCCCGCTATTGTTAACGCACGCTGTCCTCGACGCTTCTACACTCGACTCGCTGATACTTGTTAACTTGAAATTATTTTTGACTATAGTGGTTCGAAATCGTTAATATCGATACGATTTAAACAATATAATTCAACATAAATTAACTTTTGACTATTGTTATTCTCGATATCGTTGACGGCAATACGATTTACAACGATATGAATTAACAAAATTTTACTTTGACAATTTTGATTCTAAATATCGTTAACGGCGATACGATTTACAACGATATAAATTAACATGGATTACTTTTTGACAATTTTTTCTTTCGATATCGTTAACGGCAATACGATTTACAACGATATGAATTAACAAAATATTACTTTGACAATTTTGGTTCTAAATATCGTTAACGGCGATACGATTTACAACGATATAAATTAACATGGATTACTTTTTGACAATTTTTATTTTCGATATCGTTAACGGCAATACGATTTATAACGATATAAATTAACGAGAATTACTTTTGACAATTTTGATTTTCGATATCGTTAACGGCAATACGATTTACAACGATATGAATTA
Organism: Ephialtes manifestator; assembly: GCA_963970395.1. NCBI lineage: Eukaryota > Metazoa > Arthropoda > Insecta > Hymenoptera > Ichneumonidae > Ephialtes > Ephialtes manifestator. The sequence goes on along the minus strand of OZ019970.1, from coordinate 21,612,006 downwards.
ACAAAATTCTACTTTGACAATTATGTTTCTCGATATCGTTAACGACAATACGATTTACAACGATATCCTTTAATATAAATTGATTTTTGATATTAATTAATTTCCATCGGCCCCACGTTGAGCGCCAAATGAGACAGCTTTATTTTATTCTACTAATTATCTTTGTCTAAATAAAGGCTCTATACTCTGTTTGTCAACTTAATCATTTAGGGCGCCAATTAGTTTTTAAGCTCTAATAACTTGTCTAGCAACGGTTAGCTCTACAGAGATGGACATCCACGGGGAGGGTAATGGAAAGACCCAAGGAAATAAAGCGCAGAATCAGAAGAGAGATTCGTTCGAAGCGTGAAATATAAATAATTGTACTCACTTGATTTTCCAACTCGAAATTTTGTTTATTATTTGACAAGGTTCCTCTTTATATCTTTGTCAAAATTCCTTAACTTTTGTCTTTTTGCCTGAAGCTCGACAGTGCCAACCACCAACACTCGTCGATTACAAATTTTCCACTTTGTCACTTTGTCTCGTTATTTGTTCTCGAGGGGCTACAATAAGCGGGGACGATACCCGTCACCTCGAGCGCTGACTTCTTTTCTCGCTCGCTGCGAATCGTGAAGTAAATAGATCCCGCTCGATGTGGCCCTTCGACGTACTCGTGGGAAAATCGATATTTTGACGCGTGCGCTGTCTTCTGTTCCTTCGTCAAGGCGGAACGCGTGGCGCTGGTGTGATCTTTTTGAACCGAAGTTTTGACGATTCTCGATGCTACTATCTTTGACAAATCTCAATCATAATTAACAATAGTCGCAGAATCATACAGTTTTATACGTTGTACTCTATTAAGATATTGTTTTAATGCGCAATTAGCCCTCGAGGTAAGAGTCTGGCGTGTGACGTCGAGGAAAGACTTATAAATATAAATTCTCCTGTCACAATTTCTAAAAAAAAACACTGTACAATATTTCCAATAAATGTAAATAAAAGTTATGACAATTTTTAAAAATTCTATTGTCGATTCAAATAAAAAAAACCTTGCACATTGCTTCCTCATTATTTTTCGCTTTTTACAAAGCTCCCTCTGTGAGGAAGCAGTATGTTATTCAATTTTGGCTTCCTCATAGAGGAAGCTTTGTAAAAAGCGAAAAATAATGAGGAAGCAATGTGCAAGGTTCTACTTTGCATCTTTTTTTTTATACCTTGTGACTCTTTTGCAGAGGTGTTTTATACAGCTATAAATCACCTCTGCAAACACCGTTACATCTAATTTTGATTAGATACAAATTTTTGTCGTACTTTCTCAACTTTTCCGGAAGTTATAGCGAAAATCTACATTTTTTTTTAAATGAAAAATGGTGTAAAATCCGAACGACTTTACCGATCATCACCAAATTTGGTACATGGCATTTCTGAATGTTATTTTTCGTCTGTACAAAATTTCTGTTCATTTGTTGAAATTCGACGTAATTTAGATCAAAGTCTATTTTTTTCGAAAAATTCAAAATTCTATAAAATCCGAACCGCTTTACCGATTTCGTCGAAATTCAATACCATACAACATTGAACGTATCTTCAGTTATGAAGAACTATTTAGCCAAATCGGCGAACTTTTACGAAAGTTAGAGCGACCACGCCCTTTTTTCAACATGACCCTCAAGATTTCTGCATCTGCATTTTCGAATCTTCGGACAACGATAACAATTAAACCGTACATCTGAGACGGAATACCTTCTGCAGTCCTTTATCTTTTTCAATTATCTAAATGCGGATTTAAGATAAAAAATATATGTTTCAATTTAAGGGTGTTTGCGTTAAATTAATGCTTTGGCTCGCTATAGCTTCCAAGCACTTACTAGTAAGATAAAAATTCGAAAGCAGTTTTTTTGCGTTTTCAATTATCTAGATGCGGATTTTTTGTTTTTTTTTTAAGCTCTTTTTTAAAGGCTTTTTTCCTTAAATGTGTATGTTAGCTCATAAATCCTCGATCACGAATCAATTCACGCATCAGAAATCAATTTCTGACGAAGAGTTTTTTTTATAAACATTTATTATACGGATTTAAAAAAAATTTAATTTTTATATTTTATAATTTTTTTTCGATTTAAATTTTTTAATTTTTTTTTCATTTTTTATAATTTCTATATTTTTTTACTCTTTTATTTTTTATGGTTTTTTTTTAATGCAGAAATTTTTTTCCATTCGAAAAAATCCTTTATTTTCTCGAGTTCAACCAATTTGCGCATAGATCGCACGTATACACAAAAAACTAGTCCACACGAGAAAAGTAAACGCTTTTTTGACCGGCTTTCGTGCTTGCCTCTTGGGTCCATTATCATCGAACACTAGGGCCGCGGCGAGACTGATGTCAGAATCTTGGGAATCATTTGCTGGGGTCAGTTTCAAGCTGCCACTTAAATGTTTGCATAGAACTCCCTCGGTTACTAAAACTACAAATTTCTTGTTATTTTTTAGCCAAAGAAAACTTAGGTTCGCGCGGAGCTGTGCGATCTTTTTCTTTTTTTTTTTTACTCCCATCCTCTCACATATTAAAGGTAATAGATGGGATGTCGTAGGACCATTATCTAAATCTTCAATCGATTTCACCGAATCTATAACAGCATCTACCATTTTCCGGAATATAAAAGACTTTGTAGCTGCGTTGATAAGGTCATTCAGAATCCTGTATAAACCTGCGTGAGTGATATACAATGACTCTGCTAATATACCCGTGTGAGAATGTACATCGATTGAAGATTTAGATAATGGTCCTACGACATCCCATCTATTACCTTTAATATGTGAGAGGATGGGAGTAAAAAAAAAAAAAAAAGATCGCACAGCTCCGCGCGAACCCAAGTTTTCTTTGGCTAAAAAATGACAAGAAATTTGTAGATTTAGTAACCGAGGGAGTTCTATGCAAACATTTAAGTGGCAGCTTGAAACTGACCCCAGCAAATGATTCCCAAGATTCTGAAATCAGTCTCGCCGCGGCCCTAGTGTTCGATGATAATGGACCCAAGAGGCAAGCACTAAAGCCGGTCAAAAAAGCGTTTACTTTTCTCGTGTGGACTAGTTTTTTGTGTATACAGTAGAACCTCGTTTATCCGAGGTAATGGGGGAGGACTTACCACGGATAGCCGAAAACTCGGATAATACGGAATCCATACACAATGCATATAATGAGGAATAGCTTTATCCGTTTTATCCGAGTTTTTCCGTATTATCCGAGCGTACACCTCGGTTAACGCGGAGTGCTCGGAAAGTCCGGTGGCTCGGACAACGCGGAGCCTCGGATAATCGAAGGCCGGAAAAACGAGGTTCTACTGTACGTGCGATCTATGCGCAAATTGGTTGAACTCGAGAAAATAAAGGATTTTTTCGAATGGAAGAAAATTTCTGCATTAAAAAAAAATCATAAAAAATAAAAGAGTAAAAAAATATAAATATTATAAAAAATGAAAAAATTAAAATTAAAAAAAAATTATAAAATATAAAAATTAAATTTTTTTTTAAATCCGTATAATAAATGTTTAGAAAAAAAAACTCTTCGTCAGAAATTGATTCGTGATGCGTGAATTGATTCGTGATCGAGGATTTATGAGCTAACATACACATTTAAGGAAAAAAGCCTTTAAAAAAGAGATTTAAAAAAAAACAAAAAATCCGCATCTAGATAATTGAAAACGCAAAAAAACTGCTTTCGAATTTTTATCTTACTAGTAAGTGCTTGGAAGCTACAGCGAGCCAAAGCATTAATTTAACGCAAACACCCTTAAATTGAAACATATATTTTTTATCTTAAATCCGCATTTAGATAATTGAAAAAGATAAAGGACTGCAGAAGGTATTCCGTCTCAGATGTACGGTTTAATTGTTATCGTTGTCCGAAGATTCGAAAATGCAGATGCAGAAATCTTGAGGGTCATGTGACCTTCGAATTTCCAAACCATAAGAATCAAATATGGTTTGGTCAAAGTAACCAAACCATAAGAATCTGATAGTTAATTTTTCGTCGTTGGAACCAATAACGTATCGTCAAAACAACTTTTCACCACATACCTGCGCGGAAAGTTCGACTTCCTGCCCTACGGGCTTTACGTAATTCGAACTTTCCGCTGCAGATAAAATAGTATACTATTACCTCTAAAAGGTCGTTATGACGGTAAGTTATTGCTTCCAGTGACGAAAACGTAACTATTCGATTTTTTGGTTTGATTATTTGAAGGTCGTTTTGACCATTCCCGAAAGTTTTTTCTATGCGAAAAACATCTTCTATTGAGCGTTAGGGGAAAACGTAAGCCGAAGTTGACATTAAACACACAAAAGAACAAGTAATAGAAAAACCTAAGGCTTAAAATCATGCACTGAGAGAAATTGAGATGGTCCTGGTAATTATTCAGTGATAATTATATTTTATTAGTGCAGGTGACTATTTTTATAGCTACATTAACAGACCGACAGCAGTGGACGCGCGGTCGGTGTGTGGCTTCGGCGGTCCCCAGAGTTAAGCAGCATTATTTGCGGTCATAACTTGGATGGGTGACCGCTTAGCTGCGCAGTGGTTTGCGCGCCAACTGCTGAGCGGGAGGCAATTTTTTTGAGTTTCTAATGTATTCTCATACAGCAGAAACTCATTAAAAATAAAGCCGACTGTATCGGCCAGGTTTTCCGTAGTTTCCCTGTCCCCTCGTGCAAATGCGATACAGTAGTGCATTAGGATGAGTGGCTGCGGACAACTCTCTAGAGGGGTCTCTATGAAGGAACGGGGAAAAGGGGAGAGGGGAAACGTAAAAGCCTGAAGAAGACATACGGAAGAAACCAATAATAAAAAATAAAAAAAATAGTTACATTAACAGTAACGCAGTTACATTAACAGTGAAGAGAGTTAATGTAACTATAAAAATAGTCACCTGGACTAATAAAATATAATTATCACTGGAATAGAGTTACCAGGACCATCTCAATTTCTCTCAGTGTAGATGGAGATGTCTTCTTTGCCGGAGAGACAAGTTTTTTAAAAATATACTAACGAAAAAATAAAGTTTTTTCGTCCGAAAAAAATGTGTTAATGTACGAAATTACCCCCACCGTCGGGGTAATGACGAACTGGGTGTGGGTAATTCCGAACAATGCTTCGGAGATTGACAAAATAAGTTTTTACGCACTGCAATAAACAAAAACTATTATAATAATTATATCCTTTTATTCTTATCGAATATTTAACACAAAAATATTTTAAACATGAGTAATTGGCTAAAATGGAATAATCACTTTGATAAAATATAATTCATAGTACCTCTTTTAGAGACATCCATCACATGAATTGATGTCACAGTTTCCGCACTTCGTATTCTTGTGACATACAGACCAGTTTTCTGCTCGAAACGTCGTTGCTCGCGATTACCCACAGATGCTCTTTGCCATTACCCCTAAACACTTTCACGGCGTCATTTTTATCTACAGACGGAAATATTTGGGCAAAAACAATTTTTAAAAAACGATATGAAAGTTAGAATTATAATGAACACAGCAGAAAATTTTAATTTAAACATTACCGAAAATTCATAGATAGAAATCCGTATTTCCTATGTAGAGAATTTTAGATTGTGAATGGACAAAAAACATCAGCCCTCTTTTCAAATGTTTTAATAATTGTTTAATAATAAAATAAAATTTAAAAACTACGATTTAGTTATGCTCTGTGTACTTTAATCGACGAAGCAAGTTGTAATCCGATATTATTAACACATCGTCAGTTATCGTGGTATTCCACATGACCCGCTGTTCGCCATTACCCCGTTCTCCCCTATTCTATCGTCACTTTGACAGTTGTTTTTAGAAAAAATGAAAGTTATCGTGATTGCTAGGGTCTACTAGAGAGAACAGTGGCTTATAACTCTACTAGAATAGAATACTCGAAGAACATCTTCACCATATGATAACTCTACACTGTAAGTCTACCAGAATCCTAGTTTTGTAACTGAAGTTTTGTGGCCTAATACAGTTGTCATTTGGTAGTATATTTCAATTTGATAGTCATCGTGTGGTGATTTTACATTAAGATAAATTTATAAATACGACAGATGTGTTCTTGGTAGAGTTATAAACAGATGGTGCGATATAGTCATGACCAGAGTTGTAAATCCCCATTAATTCACGAGATATAGTTTACAGCACAATTTGTTTTGTAATTGTGATTTCATAATAATAATATGTAGTGATTATAAAATAGAGTGTAAACATTTGAATAGCTGAAAAAATACTAATTTTCGCTTTAATATTGCAAGAAATAGTGGAAAAATGGAAGAAATAAGTAATGCATTACTTATTTTTTTCCATTTTTTCAAAAAGATTACCGTGAATTTTTATTGAAAAATAATCATTTTTGCAGCCATTCCAAAGTTTAATCATCGTATTACAATCGCTACATGTTATTATTGTAAAATCATAATTATAGAACTGATCATATCATTATCATTATTTCTATAAGTATTAAGCATTTACAACTCTGATCATGACCTGGTAGTTTTATTATACTTTAGTCTTATTAAAAACTCGTACTCTGGGAGATTTGTGACACTCTAGAATTATAGTTGGTGTTAGAGTATATGTGCGTTTTAATGGATTGCAGGTAAAAACCATAGACTCCTCCATACGAAGATTGCCTTCAGATTCTATTTTTCAGTATAGTGGCAAACTGGTTCGAAATCAAATTTGATCGTACACATAATCCGCTTCCGGTCGCAGCCAGCCAGAACAGCGCATGCGTGAAGAATACCTTTAATAGTTCACTGCTGTGCGTCGTCAGTAGAGTGGAAAGAGTGAGTGGAGGAGGAACACGACACACACACAAACCCACTCACACAGTTAGTTTAGTTGTCGGTATGTTTTCAAGCCGTCGAATTGTCTTTTTACTGTAAATTATTATACACTTCATTAAAATCACTACATATATCGTGATTTTTAAATATGAATACACTCTGAATGAATCTTATAAGATGCCTCAATCTATATTCGACGCCTTAACAGGTAATTATCAATTTCGTTGTGGATTTCAATAGGGTTAAGCCCTGCTCCGAATATCGAACGTATTATTCCAGGCGGAACTGAAGTGTGTTTTACGTGGAAATTTAATGTTTAGGAGAAGAAGATATGACCTATAGCTGTTATTTCCAGACTAGTTGTATCAAATAAAAGGATTAAATTTAATTAAATATGAAAGATCTCTGTGACTTTTTTTTGAGTATCTTACAGGTGTTGCTGTTTCAGGATCTGATAAACAAATTTTGCTTCTCTCCTTTATCAATATACTTTTCTTTTATAACAGACAGTTCTATAAAACAATCCCAGATATATTTTCGTTAATTTGTGGATTATGATTAAAAATTTTCTAGTATGAAGTGTTAATTCCAGAAAGATTCCATATGAGTTAAATTACTTGCTGATTGACAGCAAAAGGAGATGAAAATAGTCAATCTTATTCAGTTGCCCAGTCAATGCAACACCTACAGTTTAATGTTAATTTGGAAAAGTGTGTTGAGTCCCTTCTACAAACAGCATATTGTAAAGTACTCAGGTCAAGCCAAAAAATCTTATGCAGTACTTAAATATACTGCTTAGATTCCTGATTAGTTGAGTCAAATAAAAGGATTAAATTAAATTAAATATAAAAGATCTCTGTGACATTATTTTCAGTATCTTGCAGGTGTCGCTGTATCAGGATCTGATAAACAAATTTTTTCTCTCCTTTTTGAATATACTTTTCTTATATGTATAATAGCCATTTCTGTAAACAATCTCTGATATATTTTAGTTTATTTTTTAATTATGCTTTAAGATCTTATAGTATTACATGTTAATTGAAGATAGACTCCATACAAGGAGTTGTCAATATGTTTTCTATTTTATGCATGAACAGTTTTATATCTACTTGGAAAGATCGGTTAAATTTTTTCAATAGCGACACTGTAATATGCTCATAGTTGTATAATAAAAAGTGTGCCAAGCCCTCTTGGATATATCCCATTAAACTTTGCTAGCATAAACAAAATTTTGCTTTGTTAAATAACTTGTTGGTTGACAGCAAAAGGAGATGAAAATAGTTAATCTTACTCAGTTGCTAGTCAATGTATCACTGGCAGTTTTATGTTAACTTGGAAAAGTCTGTTGAGTCTCTTCTATAAACAACACATTGTAAAGTATTCAAGTCAAGCCAACATATCTTATACAGTACTTGAATATGCTGCTTATATTCCTGATTACTTGAGTCACATAAAAGGATTAAATTTAATTAAATATAAAAGATCTCTGTGAGATTATTTTCAGTATCTTGCAGGTGTCTCTGCTTCAGGATTTGATAAACAAATTTTTTCTCTCCTTTGTCAAAATACTTTTCTTATATATATAATAGCCATTTCTATAAACAATTTCTGATATACTTTAGTTTATTTTTTAATTATGCTTTAAGATTTTATAGTCTTATATATTAATTAAAGATAGACTCCATACAAGGAGTTCTCAATAAGTTTTCTATTTTATGCATGAATAGTTTTAGATGAATTTGAAAAAATCAGTTAAATCTTTTCAATAGCGACACTGTAATATTCTCATAGCAATACAATAAAAAGTGTACCAAGCCCTCTTGAATATACCCCATTAAACTTTGCTAGCACAAACAAAATTTTGCTTTGTTAAATTGCTTGCTGGTTGACAGCAAAAGGACATGAAAATAGTTAATCTTACTCAGTTGCTAGGCAATGCATCATCTGCAGTTTTATGTTAACTTGGAAAAGTCTGTTCAGTTCCTTCTATAAACAGCACATTGTAAAGTACTCAGGTCAAGCCAACAAATTTTATACAGTACTTAAATATACCGCTTAGATTCCTGATTAGTTGAGTCAAATAAAAGGATTAAATTTAATTAAATATAAAAGATCTCTGTGACATTATTTTCAGTATCTTGGAGGTGTCACTGTTTCAGGATCTGATAAACAAATTTTTTCTCTCCTTTGTTAATATACTCTTCTTATATATATAATATCCATTTCTGTAAACAATCTCTGATATATTTTAGTTTATTTTTTAATTATGCTTTAAGATTTTATAGTATTACATGTTAATTGAAGATAGACTCCATACAAGGAGTTGTCAATAAGTTTTCTATTTTATGCATGAATAGTTTCATACCTATTTGGAAAAATCGGTTAAATCTTTTGAATAGCGACACTGTAATATGCTCATAGCTGTACAATTAAAAGTGTGCCAAGCCCTCTTGGATATACCCCATTAAACTTTGCCAACACAAACAAAATTTTGCTTTGTTAAATTGCTTGCTGGTTAACAGCAAAAGGAGATGAAAATAGTTAATCTTACTCAGTTGCTAGTCAATGCATCACCTGCAGTTTTATGTTAACTTGGAAAAGTCTGTTCAGTTCCTTCTATAAACAGCACATTGTAAAGTACTCAGGTCAAGCCAACAAATTTTATACAGTACTTAAATATACCGCTTAGATTCCTGATTAGTTGAGTCAAATAAAAGGATTAAATTTAATTAAATATAAAAGATCTCTGTGACATTATTTTCAGTATCTTGCAGGTGTCACTGTTTCAGGATCTGATAAACAAATTTTTTCTCTCCTTTGTTAATATACTCTTCTTATATATATAATATCCATTTCTGTAAACAATCTCTGATATATTTTAGTTTATTTTTTAATTATGCTTTAAGATTTTATAGTATTATATATTAATTGAAGATAGACTCCATATAAGGAGTTCTCAATATGTTTTATATTTTATGCATGAACAGTTTTATATCTACTTGGAAAAACCGGTTAAATCTTTTCAATAGCGACACTGTAATGTGCTCATAGCTGTATAATAAAAAGTGTGCCAAGCCCTCTTGGATATACCCCATTAAACTTTGCTAGCACAAACAAAATTTTGCTTTGTTAAATTACTTGCTGGTTGACAGCAAAAGGACATGAAAATAGTTAATCTTACTCAGTTGCTAGGCAATGCATCACCTGCAGTTTTATGTTAACTTGGAAAAGTCTGTTCAGTTCCTTTTATAAACAGCACATTGTAAAGTACTCAGGTCAAGCCAACAAATTTTATGCAGTACTTAAATATACTACTTAGATTCCTGATTAGTTGAGTCAAATAAAAGGATTAAATTAAATTAAATATAAAAGATCTCTGTGAGATTATTTTCAGTATCTTGCAGGTGTCGCTGCTTCAGGATCTGATAAACAAATTTTCTCTCTCTTTTGTCAATATACTTTTCTTATATATATAATAGCCATTTCTGTAAACAATCTCTGATATATTTTAGTTTATTTTTTAATTATGCTTTAAGATTTTATAGTATTACATGTTAATTGAAGATAAACATCATAAAAAGAGTTCTCAATAAGTTTTCTATTTTATGCATGAGTAGTTTTATATCTACTTGGAAAAATCGGTTAAATCTTTTCAATAGCGACACTGTAATATTCTCATAGCAATACAATAAAAAGTGTACCAAGCCCTCTTGAATATACCCCATTAAACTTTGCTAGCACAAACAAAATTTTGCTTTGTTAAATTGCTTGCTGGTTGACAGCAAAAGGACATGAAAATAGTTAATCTTACTCAGTTGCTAGGCAATGCATCATCTGCAGTTTTATGTTAACTTGGAAAAGTCTGTTCAGTTCCTTCTATAAACAGCACATTGTAAAGTACTCAGGTCAAGCCAACAAATTTTATGCAGTACTTAAACATACTACTTAGATTCCTGATTAGTTGAGTCAAATAAAAGGATTAAATTAAACTAAATATAAAAGATCTCTGTGAGATTATTTTCAGTATCTTGCAGGTGTCGCTGCTTCAGGATTTGATAAACAAATTTTTTCTCTCCTTTGTCAATATACTTTTCTTATATATATAATAACCATTTCTGTAAACAATCTCTGATATATTTTAGTTTATGTTTTAATTCTGCTTTAAGATTTTATAGCATTGAATGTTAATTGAAGATAGACTCCATACAAGGAGTTCTCAATAAGTTTTCTATTTTATGCATGAATAGTTTTATACCTATTTGGAAAAATCAGTAAAATCTTTTGAATAGCGACACTGTAATATGCTCATAGCTGTACAATTAAAAGTATGCCAAGCCCTCTTGGATATACCCCATTAAACTTTGCCAACACAAACAAAATTTTGCTTTGTTTAATTGCTTGCTGGTTAACAGCAAAAGGAGATGAAAATAGTTAATCTTACTCAGTTGCTAGGCAATGCATCACTTGCAGTTTTATGTTAACTTGGAAAAGTTTGTACAGTTCCTTCTATAAACAGCACATTGTAAACTACTCAGGTCAAGCCAACAAATTTTATGCAGTACTTAAACATACTACTTAGATTCCTGATTAGTTGAGTCAAATAAAAGGATTAAATTAAACTAAATATAAAAGATCTCTGTGAGATTATTTTCAGTATCTTGCAGGTGTCGCTGCTTCAGGATCTGATAAACAAATTTTTTTTCTCCTTTATCAATATACTTTTCTTATATATATAATAGCCATTTCTGTAAACAATCTCTGATATATTTTAGTTTATTTTTTAATTATGATTTAAGATTTTATAGTATTACATGTTAATTGAAGATAAACATCATACAAAGCGTTGTCAATAAGTTTTCTATTTTATGCATGAACAGTTTTATATCTACTTGGAAAAATCGGTTAAATTTTTTCAATAGCGACTCTGTAATATGCTTATAGTCATACAATAAAAAGTGTGGCAAGCCAGCACTTGGATATACCCCATTAAACTTTGTGAACACAAACAAACTTTTGCTTTGTTAAATTGCTGCTTGACAGCAAAAGGAGATGAAAATAGTTAATCTTACTCAGTTGACGGTCAATGGATCACCTGCAGTTTTATATTAACTTGGAAAAGGTTTTTGAGTCCTTTCAAGTTAGAAGAGAGAGAGAGGTCAAGTCAGAAAATCTTCTGTAGTGCTTAGATATACTCCATTGAACTTTATTTACATGAATATGCTTTTATAAATTACTTACT